>JAAGNO010008778.1:42499-67198 GCA_033439905.1 Ceryle rudis
ATTTTAGACTGTAATTCTATAGTAGACTATTAAGTGACTATCTCAGAGTAAAATTTTTTGATACTTAAAACCCTACACATCCAGATTAGACAAAGATGTTCTCCTTTCCCCAAAAAGCAGTTGTTTGCATTCCCTTTAGCAGTCCTCTCTCTTACCTCATGATAGAAATGTTAATTCCCCACTTTCCTCAGGATCTCTGATGCCAAATCAATCCCTCTGAAATAACCTGAAGTCTTTCTGTGCCTGAGCACCTGAAGTTCTGCTACTCTTGGTGCCCCTCATTTAGCCAGGGCCCCAAGGAAGCACCCATGCTCTGTGAGGGCTGGGTTGCTCTCAGTGTGGCTTATGTATTCTGAAGACTTAGAGGAGGTGAGGAGTTTTACTTTACAATGCTTAAGGCATTATTACGTAAAACAGCCACATAACACATGGCTCCTCCAAAGCTGCTTATTTTCATTAGATAAAAATGAAAGGGCACAGGAGCTGGGTATCATTTGTCTCACCTCAGAAAGATAGGTCCTATCAGGTTAGTGTTACTCTTCAACTGATTCAGCGTAGAGTGGAAAGTACTTTCCTGATCAGAACAGCTCTGATTAGTAAGAGGAACTCAGAAAGTTCTCTCATTCGTAGTATCTGGGAAATAAGAGGTTCAGATGTGTTCTCCTTCTGATTTAAGGAACAGGTTTGAATGAAGACTTCTCACCTTGCAGAGAGCTGCCACAACGCAAGCTGTTACTGTGACAGCAATCTGCAGATCTGTGGGGATCCCGCAAGCATCAAGGTGCCATCCTTGAAATGCCCGTCGTCTCCACACATTGGCGGTGATGCCTCGGGGAAAGCACTTGCTCTTTTGGAAATAAGACTAAGTTTTCATTTGTTTCACACTTAATTCTTTCTTCATTTTCCCTCCCTCCCCCACCACGTCTCTCTCAGAGAGATTGACAAGAGCTAATAGATATGTAATCTGGTAAATTTATACATCTCTCCTGTCTCCCTGGGCAAAGTTCTGATCCTCAGTGGATTACATATTAATACAGATTTAAATTTTAAGTGGAACAACATCTCTTCAAAACATTCTGGCTTAAAAATACATATATGCACAAGTCCCTTGCTCCCATAGATTCTAAGCTAGTGTATGTCTTTTATGCAGAGGGCCAGTAAGTTGCTTATGGGTTCAGGGTGTCTTTCTGAGTCTGAGGGGTCTGCAACTGTTCATGGTCAAGAGAGGGTGTCTTGCAGAGTATATACATAACTTATATATGAGAGTAAAGGAAGCTGAGCCAGACTCTCCTCAGTGTTATCCAGTGATGGGACAATGGGCATAAATTAAATGTACAAAGAAATCTTTTTTTTACCCTTTACTTGGAGTGGTCAAACAGTGGAAGAGATTTCACAGAGAGGCTGTGAAGCCTCTATCCCTGGAGATGTTTAAAACCTAGCTGGGCTCAGGCCTGAGCAGCTTGCTTTATTTGGCAGGGGCGTGGGACTTGATCTTGATGATCTGCAGAGGTCCTTTGTGACCTGAACTGTTCTGTGTATATTGTGGTTTATGTCAGCAGATAAAATAAAAACTTTTTTTTTTTTATATGAAAAAATTGCTGCTTGTAGAATCTTGTATTGTTTCAGATAAAATATGATTCTCGTGAGATGTTCTGAGAATGCTGTTTTATCTGTTTAGACTTTAAATTTTATCTTAGTATATCTCCTGGCATTGTTACACTGTTTATTTCCTACAATATCATTCTTCTCTAGAAAAATGCTAAGCTAGAAATCAGTGCAGTAACTACATTTTCATCAGCTCTGTTCACTTGACAAATAAATGCATTTTATAGTGCCTAGAATCCAAACCTCAATGTAAAGCACTGTTCAAGTGGTTTCAGTTTGTACTCAACTCCCAATCAAGGTTGCTAGGCAGGAGTTTAGGGAAGAATTTCAGGAAGAAAACTGAATTTTGCTGTTTTGGTTGTGAAAATTTTAGTGATGTGATTTCTAACAGAGGTAAAATGTAGTGTGATCTTCCATGCTTCCCTTGCTGCCTGGTTTCTGAATATGCAGAATGGGATTGTTCTGTTCTTCAGAATATTCAATTCAGGATAATAAATAAGTGTAAAACCAGAGATTGACCAGTTTCCTTGAAGTGTTGATTTCATTATCATTAAATATTAACAGAGCGAGCATCATCTTTATCTTTCCTAGATTTGCTGGTGAGTGTTTACTCAAGATTAATTAAAATAGCTATTGCATTCTGCAAGAAGACAGTGCTTATTCTCTTTTGAAGTGTTCCAAAAATATGCTGGGGAATGAGAAGTCAGAGATGGTGTTGGGGATTGTCCTGAGATTAAGAAAGGCAGAGTAAAAGAGCCAATGGCATCTGTGGCTGGAGGCAGGGAAGAAGTAATGTCTAGCACTGGGGGTGAGATGGGAAGGGAGAACAACCTCCTTGGGGGGAGAAGAAAGAATAGGTGTAGTAGTGGGGTTTTTTGTTAGCTTTTTTTTTGTTGGTTTGCTTTTCCAAAAAAGGTAAGGATTTGTAATTTTTAGCCCAATTAGTAACCCTAGTTTGAGTGTTTCATTTCAGGTGAATAGGGGCAAGTGTTAGGAACTGAGAAATTAAGTGAGATTCTGATGTTGGCTTTCTGGGCATCTCCTTCAGATTCTTGAACAAATCCTGCTTGAGCTGACCTCTTCAGGCATTTGAGATTTTAAATATAATTAATGTTAGGATGAACCTTCCAAAAATTCCGCTTTGAAACTTTGGTATGCATCTCTTCATTCAAATCACTTAATGTTTTCAACCTTGTTTACATCTTTACAGCTGTTAACACAATAGGGGAAAAGCTTCCAAGGAATGACTGTTGATGTCTGAGGGAACCTAGATCCTAATTGTAGAACAATTGCTGTGATGTCATGTGCAGATTTTATATGGTGTTCACAAGCAGCTGGTTATGAACAGCTGCAGATTGCATAAAATGCCTATAAATGTTTTGTTCTACTTGTAAAGCTGTTGTCTAGGCTGTCTAAAGCCTGTGGATGTAGCTGTCTCTGCATATTCCTCTTTTAAATGAATTCTTATAGCATGAAATCAACTTATTTTGTAGAAAAAAATTGCTTTTGCCAATGTGATTTTTGTCATTCATATATTAAAAACAAGCACAACTTTTCAAATGCAGTTCTATATGATGATAACAAAAGCAACTCTCATCTATGTGTTTGCATACCAAGATTTAGCATCACTTTCAGTAAGTTATACTATCAGAAGTAAGTAATTCTTGCCAAATTATTGACGTGTAGCATAAATGTCAGCCTGGTATAAAGTTTTCCTATAGGAGAAAATCTCACCAGTGAATATGATCATTCCGGTAAAAATGGAAATGCAAATTGAATTAATGATTACATTTCTTCCTGTGAAATATCGAAGTACTTTGATATTTTTCTAATTGTGAAATTGGTAACTAGGTATAAAACTGAATGTCAGCAAAAAATATAAAGGTATGGTAACTTTAGACTTGTAAGGGTGTTTATAGAAGTGGTGTAATTATAAAATAAATGTATGTATTTTTTATTATAATCATCAAAAGCTGATCAATTGAGTATTCTGCTTTTTGTTTTCCAGAAACCAGCAAACATTCTGGTAATGGGTGAAGGTCCTGAAAGAGGAAGAGTCAAAATAGGTAAGCATTTTGAGAAAATTCCTTTGCATAGCTAAGGAATTACTTTAAAAATCGCATCTTCGGTGTGAGGTAGAAACAAATCTTCGTTATTCTTTGAGCGCCTGTATGCACAGCATCGAATTCAATTTTAAATCTCATTCACTGAGTTTGCAAGCTTAAGAGATTCCGAGCATATTATTAGACATTTATAAAGCTTGCCAAGAATATCTGGCAACATAAAAGCATCTGTAAGAAACAAGAAAGTAATAATCACATATAACAATGGCTATGGTCAGGATTCTTTTGACTTCTACTATGATTAGTTAGGATGATGTTGTTACTTATAAATTGTATTTGTTCTTAATTATTTACATCAGTGCACATGTCTGTAGAGGTCCAAAGGCATCAAAGTGGGAAATACATGTAAATGTGATAGTTTTTTATCCAAAATCTAATTACCTGTGTTGATTGTATGCCTTGGTTATGTGGACGTGAGCTTTTATTTAATAAAACACATGGCAGTCATCAAGAAGTAATATTATGGAACCTCTTTTCTATTCATTGACTTTTGTTGTATATGAGAATGTTCAGCTAACTGATTTTGGTTCATATGCTTGCATTAGTATGGGTAGCCGCAAGAAAGTTATACTCAGTATTTCATAACTTTGGAAGCAGAAGGATTTAGGTGAAGTTGTGTAAAAGGTAAATTTCAAACAGATTGAAATGCGTGGTTTTGAATATACACCCAAATTTTGTACTTTCCCATGTAGCATTTCTTAATGTTACTTGAAAGGTTGTTTCTAGAGAGAATTTTTGAGTTACAGAAAATAAATGTTTACATTTAAAATACACCTCTGTAACAGTGCACACTCACCAATTTTTGTTAATTTCTAGTTAAAAACTTTTCCTCATTCTGGAGTTCATTACTCCAAATCAAGTACCAGGCATACTTTGAAAAATAGTGCAAAACGATCTACACTGCAGACATTATGGTTTTGCACTTCGGTTAAATATATAGCAGTGACAAGGGCTCATTGTTTGTAAACACATAAAAATAGAAGAGAAAATGTACATTGGAGACCTACTTCTGTTGACTTTAGTTAACCAGGTTTCTGTTACAATTCTGTTTATTTAAACAAGCATCTGTGTTACATAGTTAAAATACTATGATGAAAACACAAAAAGTTCAATCATTCTTCACAGTCTAATAAATGAAGTAAATGGGATTTAGCCTTAGATCAGTTTGGCCCAGTATTGTTATGAGTAGCTTGTTGCTTTCTTGGGAACTCTGATTTGCAAGTTTTAATGTTTTTGAGCTTTGTTATAATTGCTTTTTGGAAATACTGTTAAAATTTTAATACAAATAAATCAGAATTTAAATGTTCCCTCCTTTCCCAGCTGATATGGGTTTTGCAAGGTTGTTCAACTCACCTTTGAAGCCATTGGCAGACTTGGATCCAGTCGTGGTGACATTCTGGTACAGAGCTCCAGAGCTGTTACTCGGAGCCAGACATTACACAAAGGCCATTGGTAAGTTCCACATAAGAAAGAGTTTACCTTTAAGTTTTGCAAAGGAGGGTAGCCTTACAGTAGTTATGATGATCAAGTGACCAGCTAGTTCTTACTCAGTTGCAGATCTGAAAGGCGACACATGAGTATCTGTATAAAGAAATATACCCCAACATCCTCCATAAACCTTTGCAGGGTCCCTGAGGTGACCCTGTTTGCATTCTGTTTATTCTCTATGACGCTATGGAGTCCATTCACCTCTTCCCACAGTTCCTTTTGCTGGTTACTCAGTGCCCCAGCGAGAGTGTATCTCTCACTGTGAGGTCAGTGTCACCTGGCAGACTGAGTCCTGGGTGCAGCACCACTGGCACTCTTTCTTGGTACAGGCCTCTGATTTCCAAGAGTATTTTCTCCAGTGGGGATGGAGCTTTGTAGTACCCCTGTCCCAGCTGTGGCACAATCCCATGTTGTTCGAAGCAGATTCTTAGGGCCTGCTTCACATCTGCCACCATGCAAGCTGGGATGCTAACTTCTAAAGTCTCTGCTGCACCCTGTAGGGAGTGAAAACAGTTACTGGAAGTGTTTAAAGAAAATACCAACAAGATTACCTTAACCGCCTTCTCATTTGATGCTTAAACTGCCCTGACTGTTGATTTTGTTGAACATGGATGTGAGTGGACCATCTCACTGAGTGACCTGTGTGAGTGGTGCTGGGAAGTTACCTTAACTGACAGTTACCTGTTTTGGATAGATAGCAAATTGTTTGCAGATGTAGGTGAGTGATACGTATTTTTATCTCAGGATATCTCTGTGAAGAATGAATTAGTATAATGCTGTTGTTTTTTTAATTATGTCATAAATTAATTAGTTCTTGCCCTGAGGGATCTGTGCTAAAACACAAACAAGGAGTCCCCTATGAAACTTCAGAGGATGGTGCTGCATCAGAGAGACCTGGGTTTGCTAGTCATTTATTATTTCCAAGGCTTTTATTTCTTGTATCAGACCCGTGCCAGTGAATCCTCAGGATGGGCGTGAATGGGTTAGGTACCTCGTGTGCAGTGTGAATGCTGAGGGCACTCAAAATGGTTTGGGCAGCAAGTGAAAAAATATGGAAATGAAAATAAGGAAAGCAGCAGAGTGAGATTTGTAGGATGACTGAAGGATGAGAGAAGCATTTGACTGAAGAAAAGTGAAAAGAATAAATGTACCTTGAGGTGATATATGTGGGGCTTTAAGGCAAAGGGAAAAAGGGGGTAATAAAATGACATTGGCGATGCTCATTCAATTTGAGTCCAGACTTGTATTTTACTTCTAGCATTATGTGCACTTAAAAAGCTTAATCTTAACGAGCTAAGCATGCTAGTGAAAGTTTAACTTGAATGCTAATGGTTTTGGCAAAGGGCACAAGAACTCTTCAAGCTCTCTTAAATCTTTATGCAAAAAATTTTAACATAATTTTAATAAAACTTTAACATCTCTTAATATTATGTATTTTTTAGGAGTCCTAGTGTAACACTTTTAGTAATAACTCATAAATTATATCAGATTCTCATTTAACTCATATAACTCATTGCCCTTCAGTTGGAAATAATAGTTTAGAAGAAAGGTGATAATTTATGAGAAAGGAAATGATAGGCTCTTTGGTGTAGCTGCCTATTTTCTGTAGCTATTTTCTTCTGCCTTTATATAATATTTGTAGAATTACTGAATATCAATAAAATTGGGCTAAAAGCAATGTCATGCCAGCTTTAGTCTATTCTCTTCCAATTTTGTCACTGTGACACATTTTTTGTGAATTTACTAGGAACGCCCAGTCATCAGCTCTCTGCTGCAGCACACCGAACATTGTCCAACAGTTGCTATATAATTCAGATGTTTGTTTAAGGCTTTTACTGGTTTAGTCTTGGTTTTCTTTTAAGTATGTTTTCTGTATTCTGTATCTTACACTCTCTTCCTTATCTTAGATTTACATATAATGTTGATTATTGTCAGTGTATTCGTAATACCCTGCACAGTGTCTATTCTAGTGTCCAGCTTAGTTTTGTTCTTTTAATAAAGCCTTTAGTTATGCTTGCTTGCATGTAAATAATTCTTATTTATGTGATCAAAGCATGAAATTAGAATTTTACTTTTGTCTCACTCAGGATTTTTGTCTTTGTTTTCCAGATCTGATCTTAGTTACATTTTGTAGGTTAACTTCAGGGAAAAATTGGACTAAATACAGTCTATTTAGAAAGAACAATGTATTACACAGAAGTATGTAAGTGTATTTAATTATTTTAGAGGTAGGTTCTTAGTGACATTTTCCCCTTTATTTAATTTGTTCCTTCCTAGTAATGAAATAACATCATGTTTTAAGGAGATACACTAGTCAGAAGAATACCGTTGCTGTAAAACTCTTTACAGCTTTAGCTTTTTTCATGTTAAAAGGATCATAAAAAGCCCATGTTAGGATTTCATGGGGAATAATATTCAGTTTCCTGAACTGGGAACGTTTATAGTCTAAGCCTTACTTGTTAATAAAGTTTCCTATATAATCTGCTACCATAGTTACAGGCAACTAATTTACCAGACGAAGACAAATTGGGAAGGTGTTGTAGAAGCCAAAGGTCACTTTCTGTTCTGTTACCACAATATAAATCTGTACATAATTTATTGTAGGCTGTGGAAGTTGGTCTGCATTTCCAGCACCATAATTTAAAAGCTGAATGTGTTCCTATGTGTTCATCAGGTCATACTCTAGCAAAGTGGTAAAATATGCAAATAAAAGTAATTTGAACAAGCTTCAGGTGAAACCAAGTAACTGTGAAAATGTAAAATGCTTGCAATCATGGAAAAGTTAATAAAATTACTGAACTTTTAGAATATCTCCAGCACAAGAGAAAATGCCTTTATACTCAAAATACTAAAGAAGCAAAGTTGAATTAAGTGGCAAGTTACAGTGCTACTTTCATTGATGGGCAAAGAATTCTGCACTATAACTTTAAAGAAAGTAAAGGAAATTACTGTGGCAAAATGAAAGAAAAAGTAAGCTGTCTTTCAGCTTGAAAGGAGACTTTGTTTTTTTTTTTCACTCTGAAAACATCAAAATAGAAAAGAATGTTTTAGTAAGTAAAGTAAACAAGCTCTTTTTCATCAGAGGTCTTTAAGAAAGTGTGTGGTAGTCTCTACTATGACTAATTCTGGGGCATCTTGTAGCATAATATCAAGGGAATAGCGTAATTAAGACCTGCTTTTTATCAGGTTGCAGCTTGTGTACTTGGTGTTATCAAACAAGAACATGTTATCTTACCTCTCTTTACCACTTCCCTTAATTAAGGAAATAATATGTTTGATAAATGGCATCAGATGGCTTATAGTATTTTAGATGGTTTGGATTTTGTAGGCAAAAGACTTCTTTTCGAGGGATGATTCAACCACCCATTAAGCAAGGCTAGAACACTGTCCTGCGTTGAAAAAGGATGGGATTTTTTATTGTGAAAAAAAGAAGTCTGAGAACCTGAGAAATCTCTATTGCTTAGTTACCTTTCCTCGCTTCTCTGGTTTATAAATCAGCAGGAATGTCAGAAATGGCCACGTGGCAACTGTATTTACCAGCCTGAACAAGATTTAGGTATAGAGAAACTGTAATTCAAAGCTTGGACAGTGCACTGTCAACTTATTCTGTTTCCAGACTAACATATGGTTGTGGAAGCTAGAAATGTGTGAAAAGTATAAGCAGATTTCAAAATACCTTCAAAAGCAAATATCCCAGGAAAATATTAGGTGTATCAGAGGGAATCAATTTATGACGAATGCTGGATCCACCAGTTTCAACAATGCCATTCGACTTCATGCAGGAAAAGAATGACAGAGAAATATCTGGGGTGTGTACCATGTAGGATTTAGGATGAAAGTATGTGCATATGTGTTCCATATTGCCTATGCAGTGAGTCCCACGTGTTCCGACTGCATCAGATGTCTTCACTGTGCGCGCAGATTGTTGGCATGTTGGCCAGGCTGTGGGGCCTCTGGAAATCTTGGAACAGTGCCTGAAGTTCTTCTGGTCTCTTGTTCTGGGAAGGTTCAGGGAAAGGAGGGGAAAAAAAAAAAAAAAAAAAAAGACCTAGATGGAAAATCTGGTAAACGAGAAATTACAAAGGAGCCAACCAGAAGGTTGAAAAGTCTTCAGGGGAGGTTCCCACCTGTGGTCTGTGGGGCCATGGGAGTATGGGGACTGCTGTTAAACACTGATGAGGGAGAATTAGGGAGAGCAACTCTATAGTCAGTCAGATTCTGTTTGCTGCATAGGGATCTATGTCTGTGAGAGGAGGTGATTTGGGGAGAAGAAGCTGTGTAAAAACTAGAAAAGTAGGGAAGTCTGGAAAATATTTCTTTATGCACTTTGAGAAGGAACTCAGGTTCCCAGGAAGGGAACCTTGTTCATGCCCTGGGCAATGTTATATGACATGGAGAGTAATTGGATTCAGATAATGTTTTGTGGTAGACTTGTTTTGGCATGTGGAAAACTTTCTTCATTTCGATTATCACAGTTGTTCTCATGCTTTTTCTCTGAGAGGCAAAATATTTTAATACCAAAGATTAATTGTTGCTCTCTTATCTACTTATTGCAGGTGCTGGATGATTTACTACTGTTTTTTCATCTTGCTTGACAGTGATCTCAAATACTATACAAGTTTTGGGTTTGTTTTTTTTTTTTTCTTTAAAGACAAAGCATTTGCTACACTCCATAATCTTATCACTGCAATCACCTAGGAAATGTAAAGGTTTTTTTAATAAAACTATTTATTAGGTGACTTAATGTAGCTTTAAAATGTTCTATTTAATTAGTATTTGGGGAAACCTGAGATGCTGACAGTAGTTTAAGGGGTATCATCCACAGGATTGTTACACACTTTAAAGCATTAACTGTTTGGAGAGCTTGCATACTAATTACTGCCTTCTAACTGCTTTACTGCTCTTGCCTCTCAATTATGTTGATATCTGGAAATCAGCTAGTAAAGCTGGTGGCTATTGTCAACTCTAATTTAGTCTGAGAGGTGTGTTGGAGTGTGTACTGGCTTAATAGGAGAATGAGAACAGTGCAGTGGAGTCAGACCTGTCCCTACTGTCTGCCCCCCATTACAGAACCTCCATTGGTTTTCCAACAGCAAAGTTTTATCTCTTAGAACAGTAAGCTGGGTCTCGAGAGACTTGGATTTAAATACCGATTCAGTCCCAAGTGTTGGATGTGGCTTAGAGCATGTCGTTTAATCCATGTGTTGTTACGTTATCTGCAAAGTAGGGATGCTACTTAGTGGTATTGTCCTGAAGATAAAATCAGTTAATGATAATAGGGAGTTTCAGTACAAGCGAGTTATGAATTATTTTTGTTAACTCAGTGAATGGATTAGTTTGTCTGAGAACCTGCGATGTCACTTAGCATCTGCAGTTAGCTTGAGAAATGTACACATTCTGGACATTAAAAAAAGAAAAAGAAAGGAAAACCACTGAATCTTCAGTCACAGCTAGAGTCTGCTAATTGGGGTTTAGATTGCTATGTAAATTAACCTGTAAAGTTCTACCCGTGAGAACCCAAAATTTTTTCATGTTTGTGATTCTCTCCTCTTGCAAAACATATGAAGGGATGAACTAGGTGGTTTTGCTTTTTTTATTCAATGTTTTGACAGATTTGCTATTGCATGACAATTACTATGACTTAACTGTCCATGGATTATTTTAGAGCAGGAAAACTAACATAAAAATACTCAGAAGACAGAATATCACAAAGCTATTACTATAGAGGATTAAAAACCACTTTGAACAAGAGGTGCGTTCAGCAATGTGTCTGCTTAGCCCCATGTGCATAAAAAAAATAATCATGATTTGTGGGCCAAAAACCTCTCCCTGCTGGCAATAGTCTCAGTTTTGGGTCTTTTTCCTTCTAGTTATTTTTCCCTCAGAGTATCAGTTTCATGTTCTTGACAGTTGTTAATAACTATAGGGCCTCTTATATAAGCAAACTTTTCCTTCCCTAGTATCTCACTGACTTTGCCCTTTACTGGGGAGATGAGCTTTGCAGCAGCAGGACTGATCTCTGACCTCCCTGAGCAACCTACGCTGGGTGTTCCATTAAAAAAAAATATTTGGGAAAGTAAGGCAGGAGTTCTTTGTTCAACATGTGTCATAGCCCAGAGCAAATCATGAATCCTAATGTGGAAATGGAACATGAGTGATGACATGAGAAAGCAAAACTCAGCATTTGGAGATGGTTAGGAGATGCATTTTGCCCACTTCCACTTCATAGTCATTTCAATTCTGTATGTGTCAATTGGGATAAATTGTGATGCTTTGGGATAGACTACAAAGACATTGTTCCTTTTATATATGAGCAGGTAAATGGTTTGGTGCAGACCTGAACTTGCATCTTAGAGATGTTTGATCTGGCTTTGTTTTTTAAGGCTTCCTTTACAAAGCAATGGACTAAAGGCTGATATAATTTTTTTTTAAATGAAACATGAGGTTGCCATTTAAAGATCCAAAAGGTGGTCTCTTATAAAACCTGGCTCCATAAACACTTCACCCTATCTAACTAATGCAGTAGTGAAGGCTGTAGTAGCATGTACTGTTTACTACCAAGTCTAAAATGTTCACTCACAAAAGTTGCTTTTGTTTGAAAACCAAGTATCTACTGTCACAACAAGGTGCATACTTCTGGTGCTGGGGAATTTTTTAGCTAATCCATCAGTTTGACCTTCAGGCATAGTTATTTCACGGTATCAGTTGAAGCTTTCAACACTGCAGCACTGATTCAGTGGAATGATTTGCTCTCAAGACAGGTGGGATTGCTTCACAAGTAAACTTCTTGGCAATAGCTGTGACGAACAGAGATTTACATTTTACAGCAGTTTATTTTATTGCCTATCCAATAGCTTTGCTTATCATTATGTAGTAGTTATTCTCAGTGCCTTATTAGAAAGCATTGTAAGGCTGAACCTCTTAGTAACAGGAATGTTAAGATATTGTAAAGCACTCTGTTTAGAAGGATATATAAGCCTCTCCATGCTAAGATGAAAGATGTCTGTGTGTGTTCCTCTCTGTTGACTGAAATAAAGCAGGCATCAAAAGTTTTAATAACTCCCGGAAAAGACTGTCATGTCTTGTGACTTGAAGAAGGCCAGGAAAATACTCTTCACACGTGTTCCTTCTTATAACTCAATCTACCAGATATCAGGCCTTTTACTCACCTTATGTTAGCTCTGAAGGTGTTGACATGTTGGACCTAGTAAAAATTTGTAATGGTTAATGACATGAGCCAAGTGAGAGCACACAATAGAGTGTAAACTCAATGTTCCCCTTCATTTAGCATGGAGGTAATTTCAAAGAGCTGTGTACAGAAAAGCTGATTTGTTAAAATATTCTGCATTTAATTAGGAAAAAAATGGATATTTTGCTTTCAAAGGCTATGTAGTGCTATCTTCTCCTTCACTATAGATCAGAATAGCACAGAAAAAGGCAACAATTTGCTAATATGCTGTGTTACTTGTTGATTATATGATATTGGACTCTTACTGAAATGATGGAATAAGACTGAATAAAAAAAAAATTAAGACGACAGGGGAAATTAATGCTAAAGCACCATAGTTAGGAATCATGAGTTCCCGACTTTCCAGTCCTATGATCAGATGATACCATCAACCAAACAGCAGTATTTCTTGCCTCTTCTTAATTCTTTCAACATTACAGGAGGAAATGGTAATAATTTCTGTATGAGAACCTGCCTAAGACTTTGCAATATAAAAGTAACTTGTGACCTTTGCAATGAGAAGCTTTCATACTTCTTTTTCTTGCTGCAGTTGTTTGATATCTAGTAGAGGGAAGTAACCCTGAGGCCATAAAGCTATGTTTTGTGTCACCCATTATATTCCTTGTGGTTTTGATGAGTTGTCACTGAATCACTGAAAGATTTTTTTTTTTTTTTTTTACTTTTGTTTCCATGAAAACCTTTGGCAGCCTGCTAGAGTACCTCTTGGACCTTCCGAGGGTGCTTATAACACTGCTGTTGCTGGAACAAAAGTACCAGCATCTTGGAGATACTGGATTTCGCATAAAAATAGTAGCCTTTTGCCATCTGTAACACATGTGAAGGTTTAGGATTAGGGAGAAAATAAGACTAACACACTTTCCTTGCCAGAAAGTGCTTGTCCAGTGACTTAATTCCCTGCCCTGAAATGACATCACCTGAGGCTGCAGCCCACCCCAGTTTCTGGAATAAGAACTGAAGGATGATGGGATCATAGAATCATTAAGGTTGGAAGCAACCTTTGAGATCGTCAAGTCCAGCCATCTAATAAATATTATCAGGACCACTAAACCATGTGGCACATCTAGACAATTTTTGAACCCTTCCAGGGGACTCCCAGGAGAAACAGACACCGTTCTATTCTGTCTCTCAAGGATGGTAGCCTGCTCTACTGCTAGCTATTGTATTGTAGTTTATACAGTAGTCGTCATAGAGACAGAGATGAAGAGTTAAAGTATTGCTGCTGAAAATCTGGTATACAGGATTTCAGGACAAGGGAGGAGTGCTTGGGAAGACAGACACTGAAAATCCTTACAAAAACGGTATAATATTGGTAAAAGTTGAATTCTCGTGCTCGATGGTACCATTGTTGATAAAATTGCATTTTTCCTGCCTTGAGGATTTCTGTTGTCTTCAGTACATAGGCTGCACAAGTTAAAACAAGGTTGCATATAGAACTATAAACCTGGAATATCCAAATTTTTTGATATGAAGTTCTGTAAATTAAAGATTTAAGTTTTTTAACAGGGTTTCTTTGTTTGCAATTTTATTTTTTGCTTTGAGGAATACTCAGGGCTTCTGGTCCTATTGACACTATCTGTATTAAATCTATTTTACCTGTGTTGTCAAGCTTACCAGAGTAATTTAAGTGTAATGCTGCAAGCTAGATAATGCGCATAATAGACAACAGAAGTCTGAAATCATAAGACCCAGGATCTTCATTTAATGATGATATACTGAGGAATATAAATTTAAGTGGGAAAATAAGTATTTTGACAACCTAAGTAACTCTGTTTAGAGAGAATGAAGAAATCCCAACTCACTAAAGTCCTGTAGAAAATTACAGTTGATTTCAGTCAACTCAGAATTTCAGTCGAGATACTTCAAATTTTTTAAGGTTGTATTAAATGAAATTAAATTCTTGGTGCAAACATGAGAAGCAGACAGCTTAGTTTAAAATGCTAGGATGGAGGCATACAGGTAAAAAAAGCGATTATAATCGATTTAAGGGCTAATTTGGATTAATACAGTTTTGCCTTTAGAAGTTTTGAATTATCTTGACTACATCATGACACAGGAGATTACACGCTCGTGAAATAAAATGTTGCTCTTAGATACACTTTGGCTGGCTGGGAGCATCCCTCAGCTTACTGAGAGGTACTCTTTCTGTCTGCAGAACAGCCATCTTTGTGACTTTACAGTATAAACTTCTGTTCTTCAATCAAGTTCTGTCAAGATGCTGTTTGTTAAAGAATGGTAACCGTTGCCTAACTTATCAATGTGCGATAGCAAATTTCTGACAACTGACACCATTTTTTGCTTCCCCTTGCAAAACCTGTTACAGGTAAATGTTTGACCTCATTCTCAGTTCTCCATAGAACGTGTCAAATTTAAAAGGCTAGTAATCACTTCTTCCTTGACCTTCAGTTTTGCTGACTAAATTTTAAATGACAGATATAAAAATTGAGACCTTAATGTATGAATGGGAAGATTTTTCCCTTGTGTCTGTGTGTGATAGCAACAAGTATGTCCTGTTTATCTTACTGGACTAAAAAAAAAAGAGAAAATCCCCTTTAAAGATATATTAGTCTCCTAAATCTATATTCTAGGTGTTTAAAACCAGTATACAGATAAATAAACTCTTTTTTTGTAGTATCTCTGTGCTTCTAGGTCACTGTGTGTAAAGATTCCACATAAATTTAGAATATGCTGCTGTGATCAGCATAAGAGATGCAAGATCTTTTAGAGCTTATAGCTTTTCTTTAGACCAACTGATAATTATTTGAAAAAAATTAGGTGCATTTCCCTGCACAGCCTCATTTCAGGTTTCCAGTCTGTTGGCATATTTAGAATCATAGAATCATTTGGGTTGGAAAAGACCTTTAAGATCATCGAGTCCAACCATTAATGCTACTCTACCATGTCCACCACTAAGCCGTATCCCCTTGTTGTCCTTGCCTCGATTTGAAAGTGTTGGTGGATCTTACAAAAAACAAACAAACCCAAGACAACAAAAAATCCCCAACAAAGCAAAATGCAACAAACAGTGAAAATCTTCTACCACAGATTGTTCCTGAAACCTAATGATAGTAGAAGAGACTGCAGGAAACAGAGCCATCTTTACAGGAATGGTTGTGTTACTCTGGTAAATTTATTAGGATCCTCCCAGGACATCAGATGAGAAAACATACATGATCCAGTGCAACTTTGTAGGTCCTGTGTGTCCCAGTTTTCAGTGGGTCTGGGACATAACAAGTTAAAGTGTATACTTTTTCTAGTTTAGCTTTGGCTTGGGAGCCGTGAGACAACTCACCCTCTTGATCATGAGTAGAGGAGGAAGTAAAGAACCAAACGCTGGATAATTTTTGCCACTTATTTTTGGTGGTTGCTTTTAAAAAGAAACTTTATAATGAAAATGTTATCCAGTGTTATAAGAAGTTCCACTTGTGCTTGAGGCAGATGATGTGAAGTAGACTAATAAAGCACTGTACTTGAAAAAGACTGCTTATGTATCTTAAGCTTTGCCCCTGTAAATGCCCACTTCTGAGGGGCAGTACATCTTATTTGGAATAGCTTTGGAACAGATGTAATAGTCATTAATTTTTTTTTTTTTAGGGACTTCAAACTGAAAACATAAGAAATGGCATTTGATAGGGAAATTGGTAATTTTTGACATATTTTTTCTGTACTTAGAGCTGAAGTTTTTATTTAGTTGACTAATACGAACAATGCAAGTGATAAATACTTATTAGGACTGTGTGTATAGCTGAAGCTTTTAAACATGCCAGAATTTTAATGAGGCATTCCTTATAGAAAAATGCCACATGTGGTAAATGATTTCTGTAAATTACAAATGTTATTAAAAATAAAAAGGGGCTAGCCAAACTTGGCAGAAAATCATGACCTGTGAGAATGGTTTCAATATGTGCCAAGGATGTGTTTGATTCACGAAGGGAATACCCTGAGCTGCTTAAGCTGCATGGCTTTTCCGGCTGTTTAATCTTCACTTACAGAAATCAAAGCTTCAGGTTTTCTGTATTAAGTGTTTTGTGTTACTTTATAGTAGTTCTTTGATGCTGAAGAGTATCTGGCAAGAGACCTGAAGGGTTGAACCCCAGCACTATGCACTACTAGAGGCTATAATGACTGATCAGAGCTGAAGTATTCTTATGCTTTACTTGTCCAGTAATGCCATCCCATAGAAAATACACCAGCTGGGAAGTTACCAGTGTTTATTCAGATGTAACTTCCATTTGGTACAATGTCTGTCTTTCTGAATTCTCAAAGGATTTAAAATGTGCTCTCTGTATTAACCACAGAGTCAAGACAAGTGCGCTGGCACAGTGGCTCTGCTTTTACACAGCTTGGTTCTTGAAGGAGGAACAGAGTATGGAAGGTTGCTGTGTCACATCAGGGAGATTTCCCAGTTCAGAGTTCAGCTTTGCTGTCAAGAAGAATACTAATTGTTTATTTTATGGGGCTTTTTTAAAGAAAAAAGGTCAGGCTGGATGGAGCAGTAATGAGTAGAATAATTAGCAGTGGCCTGGCCTCTCTCTCACTGTGTGGTGGAAAGTGAGCACTGCAGAAAGCCATGAAAACCAAGAGGGCTGCAACTCCTTTTGCCTCTAGATAATTCATCTTCAAAAGGATTTGGCTATCTAGTATAAAAATGAGTGAATAGATACTGTTAAATGAAGATGCTGTTCTTCAAATAACAAGTAATTTCCACTCTGGAGTAGATAATTTATGCCTACTACCCAAGTGGGAATTGTGATTAATAAGCTGCATTAGCTGCTTGAGCAGATAAAATCTCAAGAGCTAAAGATCTTGTTTTCATGCAGATAGGTCTAATAAGAAAGTCAAAGGAAGATTAAAACCCTGAGAAAGTGATGTAATGCACCGAGCAAGTTATGCCCTGTTGAAACTGTGAAGTCTGAACGAAACGTTGACAGACTTTCCTGTAAAGGAACTAGGGAGAAAGGCTTATAAATTGGGATACCCCAAGCTCCACACATGTAATGTGATGGAAATGGGACTGACCTGTTTTGGCAAAGAGAGTGTGATGGCTCTTTTTTCATTCACTCCATAAAAAAGCAGCGGGTTTTTTTCTTTCTTCAAGGGACCGTGTCTCACAGGCGGCATGTGCCAAACACCACCATTGACAGCAAGCAGGTGGGATTTTGAGTTTCAGATTAGTTGCAACATTCTTGGGGTGCTCTTTTGTCTGAATCTAGTACAAGCTCCAGTTAGGTAATTCTTTATCTCTTACACCTCTAAATTAAGGGTAAATTGTTTTCTGTATTTATGCTGTTTCTATATTTATGCTATTAAATTTGATGAAATCCAAAAGGTTTCCCAGGATCATCTAATTTATAGAATCGTTTAAGTTAGAAAAGACCTTTAAGATCATAGAGTCCAGCCATTGCTCAACTACTAAGCAAGTCTTCACGTTCTTGTGTTCAGCAATCTATGCTCATTATTCATCTGATTAATCATCCCAGACACTTCTTTGTTAATGTTGCAAATGCATTTCTTTTCTGCTAGTAACCTCCTTCTCCCTGACAAAACAACGCTTTCATTTTAAGATGCATAATAAAGGCATCCAGGTCATACTGAATACTGAGATGGGTGATGATCGTAGTAACTGGAATGAATACATGTAATCTAGAAATTTCTTCTGCTGTAAATGAAACTAACGTTCTTGTCCACAATAGATTTAATTCTGAAAAGCATACTAATGAGAAATTTATGAAATAAAAGTTGTTACTCCCTTTCATAAAAAGGCAGCATATTGTGCTGTTGTTTTCTGTATGTACATGAGCTGTAGCTGAGACAATTGCAGTATTACTCCAGTGAGAGTCAGTTGTCAAGTAGGATTTTTTTATTATTATTTTTTAAGCTTATTAATCACTCTTCTCTTGATTAAAAATAGGAACTTGTTTCTCCTTTTTAACTAGCCCTATTAGGCTAAACATATAAGTCATTAGTCTTTGTTAGTATTTATTTGTTTATCAGTTTTCTGTTTGGAATTGTTTTGAAATAGATGATAGAATTTTTATTTCAATGTATCATTTTTTGGCAGATTTCTGGTTTAATTTTGACAGTCAGTTGAATGTTTAAAGCTATGTGTTCAGCAAATATGTAGATTTCTGCCATAACTGTGAATACATTACCACAGGGTGTCAAGGGCTGGAAGGGACCTTGGAGATCTTTCAGTCCAACCCCCCTGCCAGAGCATGACCATAGAATCTAGCACAGGTCACACAGGAACATTAAGTGCTGGACTGCCAGTGGCCAACTTGAAACAGAATTTGGAGACTATAATTTTGGTTGCAAAAAAACCCTGTATCTTCAGATTTTACCCTTTTTCTGTATTATATTCATGTATTATTTTTAAAGTACTGTATATAATTATACCTTGAGGCATTTTGTCTTACTGTGGTTATGCAGGTTGTTGAGAAATTGTGCAGAAACAAAAAATAGGCTGATGAAGTACAGTAAATTTGCATCAATTATTCCCCTTTCTTTCTTAGATATTTGGGCAATTGGCTGCATATTTGCTGAACTATTGACTTCGGAACCTATATTTCACTGTCGTCAGGAGGACATCAAAACAAGTAATCCTTTTCATCACGATCAGCTAGATCGCATTTTCAGCGTAATGGGATTCCCTGCAGGTAATTGATTTTCATTAAAGCGTCAGGCACAATGCTACTGAGTTAATATTTTTCTCTAAATGAGATGACTAGTTGTTTGTGTAGGTATGAAGAAGCTGTCAGTTCGATGGATTTGGAAATGCTCCCACTTCTGGAACAACAGCACTGGCCAACAAGCAAAGTTAAACAACTGCTGTAGTTAATTCTTCTTGTGTATTACTTAACCTACACTTGCAAAACTGTAAATGCTTCTCCTTTCCCCCTCTCCCCTCACCCTCAAAGATAAAGATTGGGAAGACATAAGGAAGATGCCAGAATATCCAACTCTTCAGAAAGACTTCCGGAGAACAACGTAAGTGATGGTAACACAACAACAATTCAGTGAATGTAGCAGATAGGCAGAAATTGGTTTCTATCCTCTGACTTTTTGGGGAGGGGATTTTGGAATGTTTGGGTTCTAACGCTGTGACAACCATCCTGTTTGAATTAGCTGTTATGCTTGAATGGTGTTCCCTCCCTCAGCTGCTTTGAGAAGCATCAACTGAGTGACCTCCTCATTTCTCTAGAAGGGGTCATTGTAAGTACCATTTTAATCTATGGCAGGCAGAGACAAATGAGCTTGCTTAAACGACTTGTAATAGCTGTTCAAGATAACTTCATTTTGTGTAAGAACAGAGAAGCACCTCCTTGGTCCTTTTGACCAGCAGATATGTGGAGACAGTAAAGCAGCAGACAGACATTCCTATGGAAGATAAGGTGTTCAGTACATTGTGATGCAAAGCCTATCTGAGAACGGAGAATTTCCCATGTTTCATGTTCCCTGCTACCTTGGCTAGATTAGTGAAGTGGTGGTGATAGATCAGAGAGTGTACAGATCAACACATGCTGTGTTGTAAGTCAGAGGATGTGCATTCAGGAGTTTTGGATTCTGTTTCCAGCTCTGACATGGATTCATTACATTTGCTTTAGACAAGATATGAAGCTTATCTGTGCATAAAGCTTCTTTCTTTTGAAAATGGCTTTAGATAACCTCTGGATTTGTAGATTAAAAGAAAGGCAGATGTCATACATATTTGAGGCATTTTTGAGCTTGGAAGATATAAGGACTGTATGGTTTGCTGCAGGTTGGGGCCGGGGAGGTGGAACTGTAAACTAACTGCTCCGCCAAACTGCATCTGGAAACAACTTCATAGCTTAGCTGCTGTGCTGTTATGAACTGCTGTACGCTTTCTGTTGCAGAGTTGCTTTAGAAAACTAGAGTGTAAACTTCAAGTTGAATTTCTCTGTCGTAAGCCCACGTCAACACCTTATCCATACGCTATAAAAGGTGCATGTTCTGTGGAAATAATCTGTACACAGTTGATACTACTCCTGCTAGTGAAAAGCATGCTTCATGTGTGTAACTGCTAGATAAATACCTGACGTGTTTTCTGACAGCAGTTCTTTTCACAGTTTACTTATTACGGGCTGGTAAATGTTTTTGTGATCGCTTGGTACAGTTCCATATTCTTAATGCTGTATTATTTCAGAAATGTATTTGTTTAACTGTATTTTTCAGATATGCCAATAGTAGCCTCATCAAATACATGGAAAAACACAAAGTCAAGCCTGACAGCAAAGTTTTTCTTTTGGTAGGTACAACTTGAAAAATCACTGTGATGATAGGAATGAAATGCTTTTCTAATGGTAATATCTGTGTTATTCTTTCATCTCATTCTAATGAACACTGACATCAAAGCTGTTTATCTCTGACGGGCCAGTTTTGAGATGTATTTTCTTCATATACATCCACGCTGAGCGAGTGCTTAAACTGCTGGGTTTGGAGATTTGAAGGTCTTATGTAATTAAGATCTACAAGGCATTTGTATACCCAGTATTACCCTTAGGTCTGCTGTGCAAATAGGATAGTGAGTATTATCTATCCCTTGATTCTGTGTTGTTTCGGAGGGCTAAAGATCTCCCAAGAGCTGAGAGTTTTGTGAAGTAAAGGAAGAGGAAAGGAGAACTTTAATTATTTCCTGTAGTAATTTTTTTCCCCCTGTGATAATAGTCCTCTTCTGTGGGTGATTCCAAACAATATCTCTGAACATGTATTTGCTGGTTACCTAGTTGAGTCATTCACTGTAGGTGAATACAGAGTTGCTCTAATACTGCATCATTTCTGGGTGTCTCTGTGAGGATGTACTGCTGCCTAAATTTAGGAATGAAGTTCAAAATTTGCTAGTGCTGTGAACAGGGAGTCTCTGTAATGAGGCTGTTATGGTACCTTGAGTTCTAGTGGCCTGTTTTAATGACTAGTTACAGATTCAACATAGTAGTCTTCTTTCTAGGTCCTGACAAAGATTTGCTCTTTGATCTGTTAGTAGCTGCTGGATGATGACACAAATAGCTGCGGAAACAGAATAGCTTGATCCCAAATGGCTGGTAGGGAAGCCTTCACATAAGTAGTGTGAGACTTCAAGAAAAAATAATTAAAAATTCTGAAGTCAACTTACTGGGCAAAAATTGGAATCATCTCGGGGAAGGATCTAACTGAAAAGATTACAGTTATAAGAGGCATCATTAATTAGCACCTGAATTTCCCTGGTTTCCTACTAAAGGTGAAAGCCACCAGAAAACCTGGTGAAAAGGCAAAACAGCAAAAAATTAGCTTATATGGCTAATTCATCAAGACTCTGAAGACTAAGTTGAGAGATGTCTTGGGTTGGTAGGATACTTTTCCAGGGGGAAATATTAATGAGATCTCTAAAGAACACTGAACTAACCATATTTTGCCACACCGTGGCATATTATATGTGGCTTTTTATCTGTAAACAAAGGAGCTTCTCATAATGGAGTAGTGAGGCAAGGTTATTACAAGGTGACTGAACAAATATGTAGGTGTCTACCTATGTATTCCCCTATATAATTGTGAGACTCAGAACTGAGATTTCCAAAAGTCTTAAGGGCTCTTTCTGAATATAATGAAAATTACTCAGCTTAGCAATTTAGATTCTCTTAGTCAATTTTTTTCTCACTGTTTGTAATCAGGGATGAATAAGGGAGGCTTGACAGAGATGGAGGCTGGTCTCAAATAGGTCAGGCTCCCAGAACTCTACATAGAAATGCCAAGGAACATGGACAACCTTCTTGATACCTCACTGCTGCAATGATGAGTTCTGTGTAACTAAATTGCCCCAGCCATTCTACAGAAAAGAGCCTCAGTACCTGCCTTATTTTGTGAAAGGTCCTAAAAGCAGCAGATCTTGAAGGAAAAGTGAGCATTGCTCTCCCAAATCAAGACATTAGAAACATGTCAGCTAATGAGCTTGGAGGTATGTGTATTCTGAAGCAGATTTCTGAAAACTGCTTATTGATGTCCAGGGTAGTTATGTCTTTGGGTTTTTTTGAGGTAACCTCCATCTTGGAAGGTGACCTCTGAAGATATCTACTCAGTAGCCTTTGTTGGTCAAGACTTTGTGGTAATGAGTACAGAAAGTGTGGCACATAGAGAAAATATGGCACCAAGCAGACCATTGCAGGATAGCAAGTAATTCTTGACAAATAGGACAATGTTGTGCCATTCTGCTGATTGACATTAAATGATAATACCAACATGAAGGGCAGAATGTTTTCCTTCCAGAAAGAGGCATCTGTTCTTGCTGTCCTGGAAAAGTTACAAGCATAGTATTTATAGCTGTCATGTCAGGCCTATAGAGCCTGACATCAAGCAATCTTGAGAGCTGCTGAGAATTATGAGGCTGTTGATGAAGTCCAGTCTCACAGGCTTTCTGTATTGTGTTGGCAGCTGCTACCTCAGAAGCAAATTGTGTCCAGCCATTTTTTTAATTGGCTTTCCTAGAAACAACAGAAGCTACAGAAAACTAGACTAGACTAGTCAAAGAAAATTGATTGACATTGATGTTGTGTGTAGTATCACCTGGAACTGGCCAACTGATTATATCATCAAGGTGGAGGGGGATTACTGAAGGACTGAGCAGATCATTAAAAGGTCCAAGATACCTTCAGATCTTCTGCTGTGGTACATTAGGCTCACTTTTGAATAGCAAAGAATATATAGATCAAGTTTGGAGGCAGCTCGTGGTGATAGTGCTGTATGGCAGAAAACTGGAGGAGCTTTCTCTTGAGTAGTACTGCAGCAAGGAGTCCAGGGGGCTGAGTCTGATGTCCTGTACTCTTCTGTCCATGATGACATCTGCTACCGAAAACCAGGAGTGGCCTTATGAAGAACATGAGTGTTTGTCCCAGCAGTCACTGTGGAGGAACTGGGCAGAAGAATTTTGCGTTACCTGTAACGGTGTCACAAGCCACTAAAATTGACAGAAATTTTTGGATATAGGAAGAAGTGGTGATGTGAAATAAAGATACTGATTACCAAGACTGTTGTCTATATTGTATCATGCAAGAGGTCACCATGTAGGGAGCCAACAGCATATTAGAAGTTGAATTTGTTAAGATACATGGGAAATGAAGGCTTAAGGGTTAGCTGACAACACAAACCACAGTAAATAAGGGTGCCAGGCAAACTCTGCAGGTGTGCGCGATGCAGGACCATCTTGAGGCATATTTCTGGACAAGCAGCAGGAATCAGTTCAGGAGTTGGTTGCAAATTAGCTGATAGGTGGAGAGACAGCCCAAATGGCTCTCTGTTGTGTTGTCAGTCTGTTGAGGTCCATGGCCCATAAAGTATGAGAATAAGGAGAGGTCGGAAGTGGGAAAAGTACAGAGAATTTTGTAAGACCTCATCTACAAAATAGGTTTAACTGCAACTATTGGGAAGGGAAACAGAGGCAGACTGCTTTTGCTGAGGCTGTTTACCGTGCATATAGAATATAGAAATGTATGTCAGGTTTTTGATTTATTGGAACAAAAAGCCTCAAACACTCATGTGAAAATGGCATTCTTTAGCTGAATATCCAAGGAATTTTTGTTGGAGGCCTTGAATATAGAGTTTGAACAAAGATGCCTTTTGCAGAAGTTTTATTTTCACCATTGACTTGAATTAAGCAAGAACTGTGTGAGAGCAGGATACTGTATGATATAATTTGAGCACCCAAATTTCCTTCTCTGAGTTTATCAGAATGTAATTAACATGTAGCTATTTAAAATGTTATCCCTATAATTCCTGGTTTATACTACTAATATATTGTAATCCTCTTTTTAGCCTGCTGCAGTCAACAGCCTTCTACCTAATAAGTGTATTATTACTTTCCTCTTAGCAAGGAAGAAAGATTACTAGGAAGGGTCTTCTCCTCCTTTTCTTCATTTCAATACCAATTAAAATGGGATTGGGAGCTGCACAAGTGGCAGAATGCTCTGCCTCTGGAACATCGCCAGTGCAAGAAATTAAGATTTATTGTTTCCATCCCTAAAGTGATACGGAGAGTGCTGGTCGTGTTCAGTCCCTTCTGACACTTTTTCCCCGTTTTGTCAGCAGTACAGAGCAGTATAAAAGCTGTATATACAGAGCAGTGTTAAAGCTGATGTGCCACAAAAAAAAAAAAAAAAAAAAAAAAAGGCCGTTATTTAGAAAAGATGCCTTATGAGCCTGGAACAGCCGGGTTTAGTGTGGCCTTAGCCCGGCGCCTCAGCCCTAGCCAAT
>JAAGNO010008779.1:0-11131 GCA_033439905.1 Ceryle rudis
CCCGCGCTCCCGGCCGCCGTGGGGAGCCGTGTGAAACGGCAGCGGCTCCCAGGAGCGGCGGAGGTCGCCTCTGACCGCGCTCGGGCTCCACACTTGCTCCCACTGCCCATCTCCCCGAAATTCATTTTCCCAGTTAATGAAAGTGTTTACAGAAAGTATTTGCTTTCTTCAACTAATGCAAGCTCTTTTTTTTTTTTTCTATTGACTTTGCAGCTCCAGTGTCTGAATTTTTTTTTCCTTTGGATGGTTGGACTCGATGGTCTTTTCCAGCCTAAATGATTCTGTGATTCATATTTTTTGTCAAGACAGAAAGGCAGTATTTTCTGTGGCATATTTATTCACCGGTATTGTAATGGGCCTTTCAACAAAGGTCTGAAACACTTCAGCCAAGTGTTAAAGCAGTGAATATTTGTCCTGTTCCTCCCAATTGGCTCGGTCCAGGTTAAATGCAGGTTCCGCTTTAACTGAATCGTCAGGCGGAGGGTTAAAATTCAAAAGCATTCATTTCTTTCCTGGGAACCCCCCAGAATGATCTGCAAATGACGCAGAAGCGGTTTACCTGCAGGGAAGGGGATCCATCAGCACGAAGGGAAGAGACGAGGGGCTGCAAAGAGCCGAGTTTGTGTCTGCGTGGAGGTGGCTCCTGTGTCCCTCCTCCTGCAGCCGAAAGAGCCGAAGGCAATAGGATTGCATTAAAATGCTAATGAAGAAACCGGCTGGATAAATGATATGTTAAATACAACATAGCTGGCGTTAAATCAAAATTCAGCAAACGAGATCTCTATCCGAACCAGTATTTTGGATCAAGGTGTTGCCATCCTGTGCTGGTGGGAGCTGCAGGAGCTGGTGTGGGAGCGGTGGGAACAAGGGGTGACAGAGAGCAGAGGCAGCACAGAAACGCCCCTTACGACCCAGAGCTTGGGGTGTGGACACCACACTGAAGGTGAGAGGATGGCAGATGCGATGGGAAAAGCACCGATTTGGGGGGACGGGGGACACCAGGATGCAGAGCCACGTTTGAGAGGTAACGTTAATTCTGATTACACACCTTGCCCTGAAATTCCAAAGGTTTCTAATCACATTTAGTCTGAGCTTTGAAAGCTGGCACCTGGTTTCTGACTGTGCCCTCCCTTGACGTGGAACATTTGATTCACTGTGAGGAGGGGAAGCAAAGCAGTGGGTGAAGCTGTGCACGTAGGAGGAATCTGGGGCAAAACCTTTGGTTCCCCCAGATCTGTAACTGGGCAAAAAGGCAGTAGCTGGGCAGGGCTGAGGATCTGCGCTGGAGATTTAAGCTCGCGTGGTCTGTTAGTCCCTGCTTTGTCTTGATGTTCTGGGCGACTCCCCTTTGGCTGAATGCCGAGCGGTTACTTTTATGCATATGAAGCGTTGTGAGGAAATTTCAGTGAAACATCTTTGTTTGCAATTTGTTTCCATTTGTTGCTATTTGTGACAGCAAAGTAAAAATCTTTTTTTGATTCTTTGTCAGCTGTGGGGCAGACGGGTCGCAGGTACGTCTCTCTTGGGCAGCGGAGGCTGATGTGCTTCCAGGCGGTCGGTGGCTGTAAGTACACTGGACCTGGCCTCCCTAAACCAGACCGATCCCAGTCGATCCACCAGGCACAGGCAGACGTGGGCACACCAGGATCTCCAGGCGTGGAGTTCAACTGTTCCAGGCCCGGGGCTGTTGGTGTTCCCCGGGCAGTGCAGGGCCAGGCTGGGCTTTGGCTGCCTGTGGGACAGGGATCTGTGGTCCAGCAGCTCAGTCTGGCATCTCATCACTGGGGATCTGGGAATACTCTGGTAATGCCGTGGGCTCAGCGAGCGAGTTGTGTCTGCCTGTGGTTAGAAAGAACCTTTTTTTTTTTTTTGGTTGACATCTGAATCATGTCTCTTTTTATAGCCAAGCAGTTGAGTTGCTGCAACTGCAGCTCCCAGCCCAAGCCCAGCGCCTTCTTGGGTTAACGACCATCGTCACGCAGGGCACCAGAGAACATATTTTGCTCGTTTCCCAGAAAAGCGAGCCTCTCTCGGGGGATGCTCTCTGTGTGCTGGCTCTGCTCTCCCAGTGGGATCCTGCGAGCAGCCCTTGCTGCCGGCAGGAGATGGGCTCCTGCTCACAGGGCTGCACTAGCCAGGGCACAAGCCGGTGCCCGTGCCGGGGGCTGCAGCTTCCCCTGCAGATATCTGGGAAGAGGCAGCAAGGGCAACACATGGCACAGTTGTGCCTTCTAGGATGCTACAGCCCCACTTGCAACAGCTTTTAAAGTCCCAGAGAGCCAGGCTGGGGCTCTGATTGGGTCTGGAAGGTCCTGCTGCCCCGTGGGTGAGGGTGTCTGTGGCTTGGGTCTGCCCAGGGTCTGTCACTGCTGGCCAAGCTCCCAGTTTCCGTGTGTCACGGCAGCTCGGCCATTCCCTGTTGCCTGAGCTCTGGAAAGCCTTCTGCATGGGACTGCAACACGCTGTGTTCCTGGTCGCATGTAGTGGCAGTTAATTAACAGCCTGGCTAATTTCCCTTTACCTTGATAGTGGATGACAGATCCCAGCTTGGTTTTCTGATTTGCTTGTTAATCGCCGCATGCATTTGTTTGGTTTTCATTTGTACCTGTTAGGACACCATTGGCTGATGGCTCCTCTCACCAGCAATGGATTCACCTTCAGGACAACCCCAGTGGCTGACCCTGGTGGAAAGGGTGTATCCCATTTGGAGGGCTTCTTAGAAAAATCACCGCTCTCTTGTACTCCCTTGTGTTGACTTTTAAAGCAGTGGGCATGCATAAGAAAATTTAATTTGAGGTTTAAAAAAAAACCCAAAACAACGAGAAACATAAAACAGAGTGAAAAAAATGATGATCGCATAGATTGATCTGTTGGAAGGACCACTGTGACTGGACCCCTTTGTTTGTACAAGCTGTTGTGGCTCTGTGGGAATCCATCTGTGGAACACCCCACCCACCATGGGTCTGGGACACTGTGCTCCGGGACATAACTCGTCCAATGTCAACACTTGTTTTGAATTGAGGTATTTAATCAGCAGAAGTATTATTTCTGATATTAGGAATTTTCCCAGTCGATGTCTCTATGAAGCAGCTACTTACCGACCCTAAGCCGTGATACCTTGGTTTAAGGAGAGCCCACTTTGCTAGAAGAACAGGTATTTTAGAATTTGACAGTCTTAGCCAGGCGCAGGAATTTAAGCTAAAGCATCCCCATTGCCCGCCGGACAAGCCCCCACCAGTCATCCTCTGTTCAGCAGAATAGCTCCTGGTGGGTTTTTCACAGCTGGGCGGCGGAGGAGTCGCTGTGAGCGCTCTGAAGGAGGGGACCCGAATTCAAACGGTTCCAGCAACGTGGGGAGTTGGCTCAAAATCAGCCACCTGAAATGAAATAACGAGAAGGACAAATTGCCAACTTCCGGACGAAAGGTAAACACATTACCGCAAATGGGGAGTAATTAGCGAGGCGGAAAAGTTCGTATAAATGTAGCTGGGCTTCATTGTCAGAGCAAAAGCTCGTGGCCCTGGTTAATTATTTGTCCGCACGGGTGCGTTCCTGGAGCCTGGGCTGGTGGCTGGCCGGCGGGATTTGGTGTGAGAAATGGTGTACGAGTCAGGGTGGGGGGTGTTAAACACACACGCTCACACCTCTGTGGATGTTTCTGAGCATGTGCCTGCTTGTCTGCGCTCACGCACACGTACGCATGTTACATATGTATGCTTGAGTATCCTGAGAAGGACTGAGGTGTCTTCATATCACTCAGCATAGATTTTGTTGGAGTAGTGATGAGCAGCAAAGTTGATTCGCTTTCCTTTACACATATATTAGTTGTACAAATTACGTAGGAAAATAGGCAGACCTATATATTTAGGGTTTGTTCTGACTCCTCTATCTCTATAAGCTGTTATGCTCAGATGGAAATGTGCCTCTTTTTAATGGACTAAAGTGTTTTTCTGTAGGTGTCTGTGTGCAGGAGTTGAAACCTGCAGCAGGGGCCGTGGTCCTTGGTGCTCAATGATTCATACCCGTGGCTATGGAAATATTTAGTTAGTATCCAAGATGCCAGGAGGTGATGCTCAATAATACATCACTTCACCTCTCGGTTTTGCAGGTCCCATAACACTCGTTATTGCTGCACGTGCATTTTCCACGTGCAGCTGATGAGTGGCGTGGCTGGGTCGGGCACCACGATCTCCAGCCCAGCGTAGCCGTGGGCAGCAGCCCCCTCCGCCGGGGCACGGCTGTGCCTCCTCAGCTGGAGTGGCCTCGGGGGGACGGAGCCAGGGCACCGGGTCTATCTGTGTTCGCTGTGCTTTTCATTTCACCTTGTTGACGAGGGAGCATTCAGGGCAACTGAAATGAACAGCGTGAAGTTGCACAGAAGTACAGTAAAAAAACCCGAAAGAAGTAGTAAAATTATTATATAAAATCCCAACAGCTTGAAACCGAAGTCTCTGTGTTGAAAACCATATGTATATGTATTTCCACTGTCCTGTATTAGGCCAGTTTGTTATTCCCAGGGTCTGTGCAGGCTCCATTGACTTTTATGGGCTTTGAGGCCATAATGGGATGAAGCAAGAAGCATTTTTGCATGAACAATGTCGTTATGGAGCCACGTACAAAACCCCCAGCCAGGCAGGTTCAGCTCCTGCAAGGAGGTGCATGGAGAGAGTGTTTATTACCCCGTGCAGAGGTTATATATGTTGGGCATAACCTGTCTAACCCCCTTCCAGCCTTTCTCTCTCCCCCGGTGAAATGCTTGGTGGTCCCCCCAGCCTGGCAGGGGCTGGGCAGGGACCCTGGGCTGGTTTTGGCCAGGCAGTGACGCATGGCACCTTCAGCACTCTGCCTGTACCGAGCTCCTCGGGGCTCTGGAGCGCGGCAGCATCTGAGCCACCCAGTGCAGACATTGCTCCTCAGTGCTGCAGCTCCTGTCCCCGAGAGAGACACGTGTAGGGTTCGCTGCAAAGAGTTGGCTGTGGAGAGTTGTCCCATTCCACCTGTGCCCTCCCTGCAGCAGGTATCCCCGAGCCTACGTGTGATGGGCAGAATATAGAAGCGTGCGGGTTTCCCTATAGGACCATGGATGCCCACCCTGTGAACGTGTGCCACAGCCCCGTGGGGGATAGTATCAGCCTGGCTTCCAGGGTCCATCGCCTGCTCTGGTTTCAATAGGTGAAAGCTCCTTGCTTTCAGTGGAGCACTGCTGCTGTATCTGGGGGGAGTTGGGCTCCGGAGCAGGAGATGGCACCTTCTGCGCTCCTGGCACCAAGCAGAGAACTAGTACATCTTCAGAGGCTTTGGTGGGGACTGTTCCTTGCAGTGCTCAGTATCAGTGCAGCAGTGCTCCTGCAGTATCAGCGGTGGTGACTGTGGAAGTGGGTGCTGGTTTAATGCCGAGAAATTCAGGCTCTTTTTCAAGACTTTCTCTCCGAAGCTGAATGAGCACCATGTGAGCTCGTACACTGGTGTGTGCAGAAGGCCACGGGAGCAGAGGCCAACAGTTTTTAATAAGTAGAGGATTTCTTTGAAGGAAATGGTTTGAATCCTGTGAACTCTGCAGCGACATGATGTAATAGGATCTTAACACTGAGTTCTTTGGGTAAGCTCAGTGTTCCTAGAAAAACAAAAGGAAGGGAAAAGGAGAAAAGGTCTTGATTCATGGCATGAACTCATGCAAAGTCTCCTCTTCTACTGCGAATGCTTTCTGAAGTTTGAGCCTGCAGCACTCAAGTTGTTCCTCCCTTTGCCGTGTGTCTGAGTGCAGCTGCCCCAGCTCTGTTCTCCCTCCCAGCAATGCTGTGATAGTAGAGTTTCCAAAACACCACCACAGCGGTCGGGACAGCTCCGTGCAGAGCCCCACCAGCCAGCTGGGGTGCGCTGGAGCAGGAACACTCAATCACAGCGGGCTGCCTCTGCGTTTGCCCATCACTTTATTTACTACAGCCAATCTGATGACTGGTTTTGGGGTTTGACCTTTGTTTCTTTATTTTTAACTAATAGAAAGAAACACCATGGCTGAGAGCGTGGTTGAGGCAGTTGGGTGATGGTGTAACTGGTGGTATGACATTGCCTAAGAGCGGAACAGTATTTTACCTGCACCGTAAACCACTGTGCAGCGCCGTGTTATGTCACTGCGGATCAGTGGGCTCCTTTGCACAATGAATTCTGAATGTTTGGGACCAAATAATTTTTGCTCATCGCTTTTATTTCCATGTTTTGTCTCCAAAGATTTGTTGGCTCCGCTATGGTACATTTTACAGTGTTGACTCCTCTGAAGATCAGTATCCCAAGCGGATAGCTACGTCGGAGCTTTATATCAGGCTTGGGAATTTACTCATGTGCACATTTAAGAAACACAGGGAAACGCTCACAATTTACTCTGCCCTTAGTCTATTCCCAAGCCTTATCTAAAGCCCACAGCATTCAGCAGCTTTTTACTGAAGCACTGATATGCTTTTTCCAGGGAGGTGTGTGCGTGGGACTGCACATCTCTGTATTTTTAGCGAATTTACCAAAGTTGGGCTCCTTTCAGACTGAGTGCAGGGGGTGAGGACTAGGAAAAATTCTAGGATAAAGAGAATTTCCCATGCAAAAGCAGCCAGATAAAATATCCTGGCTTTCTAGCTTGCAGTGCCTGCTACGGGCCACATCCATACCCCAGAGTTCACGAGCGGCTGCAGCTCCATCTGTAAAACAGTGGCCTGGACTTGAAGTTTTGCCAGACCTCTCGTGTCATGGGGGCTGTAAAGTTGGGATTCAAGATAGCTATTGGAAAAACAGCTATTTCAGATGTGGCAGTAAACTGAAATGCAATTAAATTTAGCTTTATGTAGTGTTTGTGCTTTTGATTATTGCAAAGCATGTGTTTTTAAAATAAAAATGTTTCCAACTCTATGGCATCATTGAAGTTCGAAAGCTGCAAGGAGCCGGGGGTGACTCAGAAAAGCCTTTTGTTTCTCACAAGATTCTTTGCTTTAAAATCACGTGTTTGTTTTTTAACTGTGGGGCAGATGCAGCTTTGCCTGAATAAGGACTGAGGGGCCACGAGCATCTCTCGCTGCTGCGGGGCCAGCGCCCAGAGAACAGCACCAGGAGCTGGATGTTGTCCTGAGCCCCCAGCATCCCATTCAGCGTAGGTGGGACATTTTGCCCCAGCAGTTCCCTTTGCTCTCTTCCCATTACAGAGGAAGGGAGGAATGATTAAAACCTTATGGCTGGATCCTTCAGTCTGCCTGTGACCAAACTGCAGCCGTGACCAGTTGAAGCCCATGGAGATAGATCCATGGGGCTCAGCTCCAGCTGTGGGCCTCGGGGCTGCTTCCCACCACCGCTGTGCCCAGGGCTGTGCCAGCGCAGCAACGATCTTCTTTTCAGCGAGTGCCTCTTTGCCAAGCCCCTCGCGGGATTTTACGCTCGGTAATTTCTGTGAGAAAACTGATGTATGGGTAGAAGGATGAGATCTCGTGTTTGACTCTCAGGGGTTTGACTCTCACCACCCAGCACTGGTGGTGCCAGCAGCGCAGTTCCCAGCTGCAGAACCAGAACTGTTCCTCCAGCGCACAGAGGCACAGCAGGCAGCGACCCCACACAGTTAACACTAAAGCATTTTACTTTCACACAGTGACAGCGTTATTGCCTTTGCAGGTTGGGAGCCTGAACTTGCTGGCCAGCCCCATGAGCTGCAGTCACCTGGACCCAGGCACCCGTGGCAAGAGGATCCTTCTCCGTCTGCAGTGGCACCAGTACCGGGGCCGTGTCTGCAGGTACCGGCTGCCCAGCACAGAGCTGCAGGTCGATGCCGTCGTTGTTTGCTCAAATTAACGTTTAGAGGCACAATGAAGCGAACTGTTACAGCCGCTGGCAGGGGCAGAGTGAGTTTATTTTGACTGCGCTTAGTGGTTTTGAGAATAGGTTGGAAATTTTCCTTTAACAAATTGAGAAAAAGAAAATAAACAAGGGAAGGTTGAGAAGAAAAACGGAAGTGTTTTCTGTTTACTGCATCTCTTGCTCGGTTTGAAGATCCCCCTCAGCAGCTCTGCTCATCTCCCGTGCACCACACAGGACTGGGTGCTGCATGGGGCCAGCGGCACTGGGGAGCTCTGGGAAGGTCACAAAGGGGGAATGTTTCCTTGGCAGCTCCTGGAGACACCCCAAGGGAGCCTGGACAGGCTCTTGTGCCTCCTGTGCCAGCCTGGCTCCAAGGGAGGGCTCCAGATTGGGCAGTTTCCATGCAGGGAGTGACCATGAGCTCTGCTGAAGGTGAGTGGCCATGGCTGGGCTGTTCTGGGAGCTTGAGCCTCTGCTCCTGGAGCTGCTGAGGGGCTTGTTTGTTGGTCTAGCAGAGCAGCAATTTCTTCTGAGCGCCATGCCCTCACCCTGGCACTCCTCGGTCAGCACTAGGGTGCTGTCAAAGGCTAATGGCCAAAACCAGAGCCGGGCGGTGGTGAATGGGCTGGTGCCTGGAGGGGAACGGCGCCTGCTTTGGGGGTGGTTGGGGCTTTTTTAATTTTTATCAAAGTGTTAGGGCTGTGTTGGCCACGCCGTCTCCTGTCCTGACAGACACACACACGTCACGGAGCTGGCTCAAGTTCAGTTTCAGGACCTGGGATAAAACAAGTTGGGCAGAGCCCCCTGGGAGTTGGGCTGGGAATGTGGCAGGAGGGGGATTTCTGGGACCACCCGATCCCTGCAGCCTGCCTGGCTGTGCTGCCCATCGCCGGGATGGAGGCAGTGTGGTGAAGCTCAGCCCTGCACCTGTAGCCCTCCATCAGATGTGGACCTCACCAAAGCCAGTGGGGTCTGGAGTGACTTCCATCCCCACAGGGTCCCTGTGTGACTGCCCAGCATGGTGCTGGGAGTAGCTGGTGGTGACGCGTGGGGATGAAGCAGCTCGGGCTGGCAGCCCACAGCAGGGCAGGAACCTACTACTGGATTTGTTTTTAAACAAATAGGTCTCTTTTTATTTCTCCCCTTTGGTGAATCTTTTGGGCTTACTAAAACAAACATGTTAGCTGCCAAAGCGTGACAGCCAAACCCCAGCGTCATCGATGAGAAAATACATGGAAGAGTTGAACGTTGCATAATGAGCAAGGTCGATGCCAAACCCCAGTGAGTGATTTCTGTCTCCAAGCTGCCCAGAGGGGTAAGAAAAATTTTATGTGGCTGGGGATGCTGTCAGTCTTGGTTTCCCTGGGCTTGTCTTCACAGCACAGCAGCAGGAGCACTTTGGCTGTCTTGGCAAGTGGCAAACCAGCTGAAGCTGCACATAAAGCTCTGACTGAAGCTTCTCCAGCCACAAACCTGAGGGAACGGGCTGCTGGGAAGGTAGGAGACAGGAGAGGAAAGTGATGGCCATGGAGAGCTGCCTGGATGCTGAGAGTGGTGTGAGGCGAAGGGGTGACTCCACCATGGCTGGCGGCTGCAGCATCTGCACCTCTCAAAATTCAGTCCCCGCTTTGGATGGGGAGGGGTAACGCTGCAGCCCCTTTCATGAGAAAGCAGAGATGCTCCCTCTCGCTGCTCTCCATGTGGGGCTTGGCTGTGCCCTGTGTGCCCAGCCCCTGCTCCCCAACGCAGCTGCAGTGCTGCCATCCAGGCTCCAGCGACAGGACCAGAGAGCCTTGGCTGTAGCCAAGACAAGAAAAACTACTGAAAGACTTCCCTGACTTAGCCTTTTAAAGCCGAAGTTCAGTCCTCGAGGCGTGTAATCCTTCACCTCAACAGCGAGCGGCTCACTAAGCGGCTCCTGCTCTTCTGATTCAGAGCAGACGGAGCATTAGAAAACACAGCCTGGGGAGCAGTTTGACGTTGGCAGGGGGACAAATGGGACGAATCCTAGGAGAGCTCTTCCACAGCTGAGTGTTTATAATTCACTGTTGAAATAAAATGTGTCCTGCAATTACACACCACTCTTTGAGGCGTTCAGCTGCCGCACCTCTAAGCAACACCATTGGCACAAGTCTCTTCTCTGCTTTAGTTCAGTTCCAGTCTGGGAAGAAATGAGTGCCTGTGTAGCTATGAAGGACGCCTCAGCTCCGGGCAAAGATGAGCAGCAACTGCTTTGTCTCGCCAGAGGTGAGTCTCTTACCAGTGCTGCTCTCCCACCTGGGTCCTGGAGCAGATTTACCATCTCTTGGTGCCCTGCAAGATGCTAAAGGAGCTGTGCAGAAGCCAAGGGCAAGCCTCTCCTTGGCTCCACTGGACAGAGGATTTCATGCTCGCTCATCTCCTATGGAACCCTCCTGAAAAAGGCAGAACAATGAAAAAAAAACCCATTGCGCAGGGTGAGTTGTTCTCCTCAGTGATTCCCACAGCCGTTTTATTGCCTGAAGGAGGAAGAACGTGAACCCTGGAGGGAAGAACTTGCCAAAGTATTTAACATTTCTACATCTTGTATGGAGCTAAAGGTTCCCAAAATTCTTTAAAAATAACCTCAGAGATGTTTACTCAAGGCCGAAGGCTAGGCTGAGCTGGAGATGTGGCTTTCAGGGGAAGGAGCACCAGCATGTGGCTTTTACTCTGAGCTGTGGGGCTGCAGCAGCCCGGCCGAGCAGGTTCCTTCTGCAGCTGCCTTTTTGGTTCTAAGGCCTGGGAGTGACCTGGTGGCCGCTGCTGGGCTCAGAGAGAGGAGCTGAGGGGCTTAGAGGTTCTTCTGAACTCAGGTCTCTGCTTCCCTTGTAGGGGCTCTGATTCCTGTAAAAACAGGCGCTGCTCAGCTAGTGGCACTGATGGTGGATGATGTCACACACAGCCAGCCACCTTTTCTTCTTTTGTAGAAATGGTTTAATAATACTCTAAGATGATCCTCCTGAAGGAAGTTCGTGGTTGTTTTACCTGTGGTTACAAAAGCATGAGCCTCCTGGTTGAACGAGGCTGTGCTGGTGGGTAGGGTGGGAGCTTTGCTGAAGTCCCCTGTGACCAGTCGCTGGAATCCAGCCCCTCCGGGGCACTAAGTGGGTTCCACTTATCTCGGCGAGGCATTTCTCACTGTCCTCTGACGTTCTCTTACAGCATCTCTCGGACAAGGCGAGCACCCAGCCTGCTGCCGCCGACACTCGCTGAGCCTCCCCCCCCTCTCCCCACAATGGGGTACACAAAATTTAACAGTGAACCTGGTCTCTCCGGCATCAAG
>JAAGNO010008780.1:11714-25875 GCA_033439905.1 Ceryle rudis
TAATTTTTTATTTGATTAACTTCTAACCCCCCACAGGACTTAACGTATTTGCTCTTTTTATCCCTTTAAAAAAGTTTTTTTTTTTTTTTTCTTTTTTTTTTTTCTTTTTTTTTTTTTTGTGGACTATGCAAGTCAAATTCTTTCAGTCATCTCAGACTTAGCTAATCTTTCTGAAAACTGGTGATAGCAATACATATATTTTATTCTAGATAAGATCTTAGTGCCTTCTTTATTGGAAATATTGAATGATACAAAAATTACTCGTTTTAAGGTATCAATACACAGATTGCAGTCAGTCTCTAATTTACTGTTTTTCTTAAGGTTTTTATCTGCTGTGATTTTAATTCTAAGAGTTTTCAGCTTTAGTGTAGAGGGTCTTGATCCAGTCCCTACTGCATGACCCTGTATTTCAATCTGTTGAAACTGATCAAATTACGTTTTACTGCAATTCCCAAAGTCACCACTCCTTTTTGTGTGTCATTCTGGTATTTATTTAGTAAAAATATTTACCTGATACTGAATATTGTGAATCTATGCATGACAACTTCTATGACACAGAAATTTTTAATATCTGAAATTGGTGGTTGGTGATCTTTCTTTTATGCATGTAATGCTGTGCGTGGCTTTATTATAAACTCATCCATAAGACTATTGCAATGTCATAACCAATGTATTTATCTAGAATGTATGCAGGCATAATTATATATACTGAAGTATATATATACATATATATACTGAAGTATATATGTGTATATAACCCTGTAAGTGGATTTATGTGCACATATGCATTGTACAGATGATTTTCTTTCATTTTTTACATTTCAAACTGTTAGCTCTCTTGTCATTTATGTCTTTAAATTATATCTTGGATAATACACTTTGCATGCAGCTGTGCTTTTCAACCCACAGTACATTTTTAAGAGTTGTATCACAGGTTATTTGACTCGCTTTCACAGTACATTTTGACTGATGAACCAGAAGAACATAAAGCCAGCCTTGCCACATAATAAAATGTTTAATACTGGATTTAGATTTACATACACACAGAGGTAGTAAGGCTATATTGACTGCTGTGATTTCTTTTCTGAATATGATTAAAAGAGGTTGTTAGCCCAAAGCTATTTACTTTCCAACTCAGTGAGAAAAATATTAAACTTTAATCCTAGTTGGTAAAGAGAACACCAAAACATATGTAGTGATAAATAATGTACTGGTCAGTGATAGAGGCTTGATCTGCTGGTGACCTTGATATAAACGTGGGATCTTTCTTATAGGAACAAAATAAATTCTATTTGCAGAATGGAGGGATCTTTTGTGGGAAGTAACAAGGTTCACATCTGTGTAGAATGGAAAATACAATAGCTTATAGGGTGTGATATTGTCCCTGAATGTCTGGAGATAAATCAAAAGAAGTTATTAGAAAAGCCTGACAAGAATGGTAAAAAGGTGACCTTGAAGCTTCATGTCCTCAAAGATGATTCAGATAATATGAGGGGATATTTCTTACCCTCCACCTTCCCAGACATCTTTTTGGTAAAGCTGGTGGAATAGATCAGAAATCAGTGATTTTTAAGATCCAACTAGAAGACTGAAAATGGAAGTTCCAGACTCTTGCATGCTGGCAGGACAGAGACAGGATCTACAGTGAGCTTGCTATCACTTGCTTATTGGAAGAGCAGAAAATAACAAAACTATCAACCATATTTAATCTTGAAATAATGCTACTATATGAAGAAAAATCTAATTGCAGGACTGATTTTAAATGTGTGTATATATAAATATGTATCTGTGAGTATTGCATGCTGTAGCAAAAAAACCCCAATAAACTACCCCACAATACTACAATACTACTGCTCTATAAGGAACAAAATAACAAACTATATTTAAGAAAGTATTAGGCATGTGTATGTAAACAGTGTCTTGGCAGGTAAAAGGAAGCTTTCTGTGCTTCTGGAAACTCAGATGGAAGGTGATTGAACCATGAGATCTCATCACCCCAAAGCAGGGGGAATAGAGTGATCATTTCAAGAATGTGGAAAAGCAAGCTGGAAAGTGGCATGTATCCAGGCACTGTAAAGGAAATCCTTGTCACCCATCAGCTGAACATGCACTTAAGAACAAAAAGGCAAAGAAAATCTGTGGATGTTCAAAGGCTTACAGTTAAAAGAAACAAACAAAACACACACACACAAAACACACAAAAAAAACCCCCAAACAAACAAAACCAAAAGAAAACCAGACCAAACTACACACACACCCCCCAAATAAACACAAACAAACAAACAAAACCCCCCAACTTTGATAGGGAATATACAACATGCAGTTTGGTAATCACCTTAGTAAACAGGGAGTTAAGGCTTGGATTTTTCCATTCTTTTTTAGATGTCTATGGCTAGTTGTTCAAAATAAGACTCAGTTTAAATTTCATAAATAACCTCTCACTGATCAGTCAACTGTGTGATGTATCTGAAAATAATTCACTTTTCTAATATGAACTGTGTACCTCAATATTAGAGTGCTCCTTATACAAAGTTTATACTGTGTGCTAACTAGGCCTCTTTCAGCACTTGCATTATTGTATAGTCATTTACACTTGTGAAAGCAACACACTACAGCAGTTCATTTTACATTCATATGACAGTCATTATTTGTATGGATTACTACTTAGGATTCAAGGTAAGTAAGAACTGGGACATGCACAAGCCTTTCTGTCCTGATCATCTTGACTAAGTTTATTCCCTCAAGGCTACAGAAATGTTCAAGTTAAATGTTTGCTTGGAACAGAAGTTCTGTAGGCTGAGTGGGGGCAGAAATCACCAAGGAATGTTTCGTATCAAATTTACATGCAACAAAGTGTGGATGAGTAATTGTTAGGTGAGAAGTTTCTGTGACTATGTGACTCAGAACATTAGTAACTATGGCTTATACAATCATTGCTAGGTCAACAATTTGTGTATTTTAAACTTAATTGTTGCACGTCATTACTAGCTGATGAGTTTTCTGTGGTCTCTGAATTAATTATTCTCTATTTGTTTTAATGAATGGATCACTTAAAATAATTGCCATAGCAGGCCTTATTTGGCATAGCTGTTCATTACTGCAGTAGAAACTAAGACCTGAATGGGCATGGAGGATATAACTGCTCTATTAGCCCTAGAAGTGCTCATTCAAAGCAGAAATGAGATGCATGCAGTGTAATGTGGAAAAGGTAGAACTGAGGCGCTTAAAACCAGCTGAGACAACAACTATCTAGTCTGATACTCCCTATAAGATATTTGAATTCACCAAGTTTTCCCTGAATTGACCTTGGTATCTCATGTAAGTGACAACCAGAAAGACATTCAGAACTAGAATCAGGTTTGTAAGATGCCTTCTACTCTCTTCTGGCTACTTGAGAAGTGAGGCTCTTTATTATGAGCTCATTGTTAAAATGCTTGAAATTGGATGATACAAATTCAGGTCTCTCCGAAGAATTACTTTGCATTCTTTAGCTGCTTATTGCCAAATCAAATTTCTTCCAGTGCTTTTTCACTTTCTCTCTAAGAATTGTGTGCTTTATTTCGAACTGGAATTTGCCTGAATTCATCTTGCAGCATTAGATACAATTGTTTTTCCTAAGAATTTGGGTAAGTCCTTATTATCAAGTATTGCCTTCCTGTGAAAGTTACTGTGTATCATAGATAGGTTAATTGAACAATTGTAAATGTTAGTGATCCATCAATGAAGATTACACTGTGCTTGAATTAGAACAATAACACTGCCTCTTAAATGTTGAAGATTTCCTTAACATTTTGAGATTATCCAGTAAATTCAGAAGAAGACATTGTCTAAGGAATCTGGGTTATATAGGGATAAACAATAGCAAATCACTGATACTTTTTATACTGCAGTCCCTGCAGTTCCGTTGCTAGGTCTGAAAATTGGTTATATGTTAGCGTTTTTGTGCAAGAATTAAGTGTTTGACATAATTTTGATAAGAATTCTACTAGATGCTGAAAAAAACCCTGTTCATTTTACAGGATTTTTTGTTTTGTTTTGTTTTGTCCATTACTATAAAACTTAAAGTCATGGTGTTGGAATAAAAAGAAACAGTACAAACTAGTGATATGACCAATCTTTTTTCCCGAATTCCAGTAACATATATTTTGAAAAAAAAATATACATTTGTACACACTGTATATTGCTTAAGAAGCGAGTAAGAGCAAGACAGTAACTTCTGATTTTAATGGAGTAAAAAGTTCTGAAGGAGAGGTTTTCTGAGATTCATAGTTCAAATTTTCAGATTCAGTATTCTTTATTAGATTGGGAGTTGGGGGGAACTGATAGGTTTGGGCATCTGTGTACTTCAAATATTTGAAACTCCTGGGGACCACCCACTTCTATCTACACATATCTGAACTAGAAACTGTGTTCCTGGTTCTTATTTACACTTAGAATTTCAATTAAAAGGCTTAAATTACAGGACTTGGATAAGACCTTTCTTCTGTATTTCATCTAGGTGCATCCTTAGATGACAAAGCAGGCTCAGCATAATTTTCTCTGCAGACTCAGTTCTTTCATTACAGATTAGTTATACAGGTGTTGAATTTGATTTTGACATGACTATAGGAAAACATGTTTTCTACTGTCTTTACAGTATTTTCCATGAATTTTTCATTTCAATGAGTTGTCATTTCAATATGATTCAGAGTACCTTTGCAAACTCATAAACTCATTATTTACCAAATTATTAATACTGAACATGTGTCAAAAATAGCAGTAAGTTTTCCAAACTACGTTTTCAGAGGCAGTAGAGACAGCATTTTCTTTAGAAATTACTGTTAGACTGGACTTCAGAGGGTGATTCTGCAGAACTGCAAAGGACAAACAGATGTCAAAAATCAAGACTGATATATGTAACATCAAAATAGAATAAAGATAGTGTTTTAATTCCCAGTGCTCTTCTTCCACCTTCATCCTCTTTTTCTCTGACAGTCTCTTCCTTTGTGCCAATTTCTTCCTTGTGGAGATTAGTGCTGAGCCCACCCTTAGCCCCACCCTCTCTGAAAATGATATCACTTTCTTGCTTCTCAGAGATAGTTCATCACAAAGCCCCAGTGTAACTGATGAATTTGAGCAGATAAAGGTGGAAAGGAAGGAAAAAAAATAAAAACTCTTTGGAAAGATAAGAAAGCTCAAGAAAGAAGAAATGGAAAATAAATTCATAGTGTAAATGTGGCACCAATGTTCATACAGCTGTGGAAGAGATGCATTTATTTCCTCAATTCCATCTTGAATTGTTGCTACAGATTTGGGAAAAATTTAAGTAACATTTTTGTGGTATCAGGTACTTCCAAATATATTGCATCGTGCAAAACAGTGTGAAGACAGTGTTAAAGAGGGCTTTTTAAACTTTTCTTTACTATTAGTGATCAATAAATGAATTTTTTTGAAATATAACATAGTGCTACTGTATTTCCATGATAACAGGTGCTTGGATGATCTTAGAATCAAAATCTTGGTTTTGTGCACATCTAGTGGCATGTGTGTTGTCTGTGTGTGTGTCTATGCTTTAACACTGATTAGAAACTTCAGTGTTCATTGAAGTTTTGGAAACCAAAATAATTTTAGTGAATTAGGTATCATACAGGTATTAGTATTTACTGGAATTAATAGCACTAGAGGTAATTGGAAAGTCTCATTTTCAATCTTTAGGATACTTCTGACACTGACTTATCTCATACAGACAGATAGCCTAGGGAAAATGCCCAAAAGACCATCATTATCTTGGCAAAAACCTTCAAGCTATGTAAACAGGTGTATAAATTCTGATGGCATGATGCAACACCAGTGTATCACCTGACTCCCACTTTATTTACCATGAATGGTTAATGATTTCATGAGCATATAGTACAAGAATGAATTTGAGTCATCACTCCATCAACGTTGATGCTCCACTTACCTTTTGGTGATAGTTACATGAATTAGGAGGACAGAATTTTTCTCGCTTTCGTAACATAGTGCACCATGGCCTTTGGGCAGTAGTGTGTTAGAATTGAATCTGAATGCAGGAAACTAAGCAAAATCAGAGTTTGTAATTCCTCTGTCTCAGCATATGTTTAAATTTAAATACAAATGTAAATTTGCTTTGCTAATTTGAGCTGTAATGAAGATGCCAAATTTTTATGAATGGTGTGATTTTCCTCCCCCTAAAAGTATTATTTAAAACATTTTCTTTTTCATCATTCACCATATTGTACTGGCATCAAAGAATCCTGCCAGAATAAGATTTTTATATGCAGCATATTTAAAGGTGGTTGGTTTTTTTTCCCATTCTACTTTAAAAAGTATCGGTGGATATAGGTTTAGTAACTTTTCATCATAAAGTGTTGCATATTCTAGTAGAAGTGACTGACATGCTTTTTTTCCCCTCAGTTTTGTCCCATCAGTATTAGTGTTCCAGACCTTAAAGTGGTAAGTCGGGTAGACTGTAAATTCTTATACATAAGCTTAACAGCTATAATAGGTCTTCTTACAGGATCTAGACCTTTAGCCTAATAGTCTACAGGTGTGTGGAAGTTGTATATAATGTCTTTCTTATATCATCCTTTAGCCAGCCTATGTGAAGCTCACCTCTATGAAAGGTTCTTGTTAGTATCATATTTAATAGATCACCTTTTAAGAGGCATTTATTGCTAGTACATACTTAAAATGTAAGTAAGAATAATTTTTTAAGTGAGCATAATTTCTTCCCTGCGACTCTGCCTCATCAGAAGATGTCTTTTGTTAGACCAGTTACTAGAACTGAAAGTATCTGATATCTTTGGGTGTCTATACAATTATTTGTCTCTAATCTTAAACTATTAATTCAACAACAGTTTCCCTCATGACTAAAACTCTGCACATGAGAACTCCCCATGTCACTGTTAGTGGCTACTGTAATGAAACTGTATACCTGGAAACGTACTTATTATCATCTGGTGTAAAAGGTAGCACATAAAATGTTTTTGAAGTATCTCTCCAGAGAAGAAGTGTGAATATTTGTCATTTAAGGAAAATATCTTCATTTTTCCTGAATGCTTTGCACACACATGCAAAGGTGTGTTTACACCAGTAAAAATCCTCAGACCTGATTTACACTCGTTTTGAAAACAACTAATAAATGATCAGGCAGGAAGCTCTACCCTGCTGTCACAAGAATGTGTTGCTTCCATGTCTATATTTATAGAGCTCTTTTTTTGCACAGAGTAGTTTTCACACTGTTATTAGTATACAGTGAAGTTTAAATAGCACACTCTTCTCTACATATCCTTTAGCTTCTCTGTGAACAGTGCTGAGATCCTTGCTAGAGTAGAAAGAGCCTCACATGTACTGTGTGTGCTTCTGAAATGATGCAGTTCATAGAATGGTAGGGGTTGGAAGTTACGCCTCTGGAGATCATCCATTCCAGCCCCCCTGCCAGTGCAGGAACACCTAGGGCCACACAGGAACATATCCAGACAGGTCTTGAAAGTGTCCAGAGAAGCAGACTCCATAATTCTCTCTGTGAAACCTGTTCCAGTGCTCTGTCACTCTCACAGGGAAGAGGTATTTGCTCATGTTGAGTTGGAACTTCCTGTGTTTCAGCTTGCTGACATTACCTTTTGTCCTTCCACAGGGCACAACTGAAAAGAGACTGGCCCTTTCTACTGCCCAATAAGAGAGATGTTCCAGACCCTTAATCATCTTCATAGCTCTCCAATGGACACTCTCTAGTTTTGTTTTGGTTTTTTTCTGTCCCTCTTGAACTGGGGGACCAGAACTGAACACAATACTCTAGATGTGGTCTCACTAGTGCAGAGCAGAAGGGGAGGAGAACCTCCCTCGATCTGCTGGACAGAGTTTTCTTTTATGCACCCCAGGATACCATTGGCCTTCCTGGTCACAAGGGCACATTGCTGTTCAATGGATAACATTGTCCACCAGGATGCCATGGTCCCTCTCCATGCAGTTGCTTTTCAATAAGTCTACCCCTAACCTGTACCTGTACATGGTGTTGTTCCTCCCCAGGTGTAGGACTCTACACTTATCCTTATTGAACTTCATTAGTGCAATAGGTAATTGACAACTGCTACATACACAGTGTATGCACAAGGTGCCACTTATTTGTTTTCCTTTACACATTTATGAAGGCAACAAAATGCTTTCAACCTGAAAAAAAAAACCCAAACAAACAAGCAAACAACAAACCTTACCCATATCTCTCTGACTTGGAAATCTAAATTGGACTTCTTTATGAATCACTTGGCCTTTTTGAGTCTTAGTGTGCTTCAGTTCATAGCACTGACACTTTTATCATTTAGTTTTCATTTATCATTTAGCCTATTTCACATTAGTAATGCAGGTATTACCTGTTTCAGAGGAAATAAAGATTTATTTATTTAATTTATTTTATTTTTCCCCACACCTTTTACATCTCAAGAGCCCAAGCTTTTATGCCCTTTTAATAATTTTTATTGGAATCTTTAAATTTTCCTATTTCCTTTGAGAACTTCATAAAAAGTAATTTAGAGTTAAGGAGAAGAAAAGGAGAAGTCTATCCTTCAGGAAAGACAGGCTTTTCAGATGAGAGGCAGATTTGCCAAGGACATGTTTCATTTGGCTTGTTTCCTAAGTTTGAGATGAAAGTCATGTTGCTCCAGGCAGATGAAAGCTGGTAAGGAGATGGGTGTTGGTTCTGACCCTAGTTCCTGCTTGTCAAGAATGTGTGACTTTTTTTCTCTATTTAAATATATTATAAAGAACAGAGTGGGGTGGGTGAAAAATGGAGGAAGGAAGCCAAAAAAAATCAACCATTCTCTGGCAGATTAGCCATCAAGTCTCATCATGAGAATTACTATTATGATATGGTATCAACCTTGTAATGTGGAATGCAAATATGCCTTTTGCTGAGAGTGTCCAATTTGTTTTAAAGGGCTTGTGCTCAAAATGACTCTCCAGGAAACAGTTTAATATTGCAATTTTAAGGTAAAAAAGACTATTTTAACAGGAACTTCATTCTTCAACATTAACAAACCTTTAAGTTTATCTTAAGGGTCAGATTATTAAAAAGATGATATGTATATCACATTTGGGCTTCCTTTCTAATTTAATTAAAAAAAAAAAAAAAAAAAATCAGAGTGCTCAGACCTACCGCATGACAGATAGCCCTTCTTTCTGAGGGAGTTCTGACAGATTACAAACTTCAGGGTCGTGAAGTGTATGAAATAGCCACTGTTCTCTGTTCATATTCAGTAGTCCTTATTAAATGAGATGCATCAACCTCAGCTGATATCTGAACTACAGCTCTTACAAGTAACTGGGGAAAAATGTTATTTGTTCTGAGTATAATTTCCTCCGGGAAGAGGTTCAGATTACTGTTTAATAATCCATATGTATTTGGGGTTTAGGCTTGCAGTCTTTGCTTGAACAAAACTTCTGCTGAAGTCACTAGCATTAACCTTCTAATTTAAGAAATAACATACTTGAGTTATTTTCATTTAACATTTATTCTTGACAATTTGTACAAATTGTCGAGCTAACAGGATGAAGAAAACATTTTATCCTGGGAGAAATTTCCTTCTCCCCAAAACTCTAAGGGTTCCATGTCATTTATGTTTCTTATCTTATTCTCTGTATATATTAAGCAACCCAGGTGAAGTCATTAGCAAGTAGGGATTTTAGGAATGTTTGGCTAGAGCCAGAGTTTGTAATTGCGTTGTTGCCTGATAGAGATCTGAATTATAACTTTGCCCAAAATCCAGCACTGTTAGAAAATGTTGGTAGCTGAACATATCCGTCTTTAATTCCAGCATGTTCTGGTGTATAATCTCCTACAAGTTCTTCATGTACTTTGCTTTGATCTATTTCCACCTGCAGCCTGAAGAGAAAAGGCAAGATTTTAGTGGAAAGATGCAGTAAATAGTTGAATATTGGCATTCAGAAAAGGAAATAACAAACATATCTAGAATAGAATATCTACATTCACATCACCAGTAAATACATTTCTTTTTTTTGTAACCCAATTAAACTGTATAATATGTTTCACAAAATTCAGTCTCATCAGTATTATTCAATTATATCTTCGTCAGGTAGATTATGTCTTCTTAGAGGTACCAGTTGCTCTTGAGAAATTAAACATGTTCTATGCTAAACTTCAGAAATGTTGCAGACATTTACATTTGGTATGACTACTTTTATCATAATTTATGAAAAACAGTATCACAACTCAATAGCTTTAGCAGAATCTCTGTTTGCTCTCTAAAAGCCACATGAGAAAAATATGTGAGCAACTTTCAGAAAAAGTAGTTCTACTGGACATTTCCAAATTTCTGCAAGAGATAACTAGTGTGTTCTGTTAACCTCATGATACTGAAAATCAGTTCATATCTGAAATCCGAAACTTAGACTGAATATAATCTTCTGAGCTCTTGGGAAAACAACAAACTAGATGTGCTCATATATTAGTTGGAAATCCTCCTATTTAATAGAAGGACACAATATCGTAGAGAAATTAATAAGTAATGTGGATCTAAATAAGTCTGTGGAGTTGAAAAACTGCTTTGATAAGATGATATAACAGTAGTGATGCATTAAGCTATATAGGAAAAAAAAAGATATCAAAATTTCTAGGAAGAAAAAATACATTTGTCAGAAAATTTTTGATTCTCTAAAATTTTTGTTCATCTCATTTTTCAATCAAGAGCCCCTAGGCTCTAATATCTGGATTTGAGATCAGATTGTGGAATATTGATATTACTTGAATCTTCCATATTTTATGGAATTCATGTTCTTTAGAAATTTAAGAAGTGCCCAGGTAAGATTAACTTTTCAAAAAAAGTAATACTCTGGAATTTTCAGGTCGATACAAATTTGGAAGTTTGTTTTTCCAGTTTTAAGCCTATTTTATCTGTGCTGTATGCACTGGTTCATAACAGCGTGCTATTTTCTCTGCCATATGTCTAGAGGACATGAGACATCACAGCTTGTGTGCTAGAGCCATGATAAGACATCTTATCTAATGGAAAGAGGAGTTCCAGGTTGCGTGGTAAAAAATATGCAACAGTTATTCAGAAATTATGCTACCTACTTTCTAATTATGGCTCCTCCACCTACTATCTGCATAGCATGGAACAACTTATTTAACTCCAGAATTAAAAGGCACTCATAAAGGTCTATGTTGATAGACAAGGCTGGGTAAACATACATACTAGAAGCAGTTCCATTTCTGGTATGATTGACATTCTACCACTATAAACCAACACAGAATAGCAATAGTTCTCCAAGGGAGATACATGCCTAGGTAAGGCATTATTGAGCAGATAAGCACTGCCTAAGTGAAGACCAGAGAGGAGTCTAGAGAGTCCAGTCTAGAACTAAGTCAGTCAGAGCATCTAGATCTCTGGAGTGGTAGAGAAGCTGGCCAGGGTAGGAGCAAGGAGAAATGAGATGGCAATGTTCACGCTGAAGAATGAGGGACCAGGGGAGGGGAGTGGCAGGGAACTAAACGCAGCATTTTGTATGTTCATTTTCCTCACAAAGAAAAGTCTTCAAAAACTTTAGGGCAGGCTGTGCTATACTCTGTGTGTGCATACTTGAAAGGAATACAGGGAAATAGATTAGTTATATAGGATGGAAGTGATCTGCTGTTTTACTTGCATCCCTTACCTCTGTGTAAGTACAGTGTGCTATGCATAGATAGACTTATCTAGCCTATCTGAAGAAAACTTGTTCTGTACTTCTATGGAAGTGGTTCTACAGACACTCTGGAAGACACTGTCAGTGATGTGAACAAGGTTTTTTTCCCCTTTGTTAAAAGAATAAAATAATACTTATGATCTAATTATTTTCATGTGAAGGTCAATCATAATGACTGAGGAAAAAGATGATATATAAATTTGTTCTTGTCAAACTATAAAAACTTTACCTAGAATATTGATTTGTATAATTGTGATGTTATCCATTTTTAATTATTGATTAAATACATTACAATAAATTGCATCCCTAAACACATAAAGCAGTTCTAGCAACTAAATGAAAAAGAAAGTACATATACCATTTTCTTCTTAGGTGACATATATCATCTATAGTAAAATATTTAAATGGTTAAACTGATTTAGTTTATTTCACAATTGGTAGACTAATAAAATTCTTGGCTAGAGTGATATGCGCAGGAGTGTATGTGCCACTTTATATGTGTGAAGGTCTGTACTTATGCAGAATATCAAAACACTAAGCTTCTGAGATAGCTTAATAAAATTTCAAATTTATTGAGTCTCAGTATGATCTTCCCTTAGCTAAGAATGTATTTCTTTTGAATTAATAGCAAATCCATTTTTCTTACATACATCTGTCACTATAGGTGTGCAAGGTTAAGTCAATATACTTGAGTTTTGTCCCAGTGATTACATTTTCATATACTGAAAACTAACACACAGATAAACCTTGAACTATGACAAACTGAGCATAATATATCAGAACTTCATTATTAATGTAGATAGCAAAGCAACATGCAACAACCAAGTGTTTTCATTGCATACTTTGTATGAAAGGCTTGGAATATTTTATGTATTAGAGCCTGGGACACCGCCCTTTGTTGACACACAGTACTTTTCCCATAGAGGTAACACCTAAGCCAGCTACATCCTACTTCTATGGTTTAAGTCTTTGCTGGTCACAGAATAACAAAATAATAAGAAAAGCTAGATTTGGAAGGAGAATAGAGAGTCAGCTGCAGATGACAACATTGCAAGGAGCTATCTTAGCTATAGGAACTCATCAGAAGATCAAAGAAATTTTAGCATCCTCCTCTCAACATCACCGGTTGCATCAGAGCAGACAGTCTTTGCCATCAAAGTCTATGCAAAACACTACTTACAATGCAAGTATGTGGGGAGGTGGGGAAACTGAGAAAAGGAAAAGTAGTCTAATGTACTGGTACTGTTGCCACTACTAAATCTGCTCTAAGATTGTACTTTTTCCTCAGGTACCTCAATCACACTCTGGTCCAGGCAAGGGAAAAATGGATTACAAAATCTAAGGAGAAATCTTCTCATCACCAAATAGTTCTCTCTTGTTTTTTTCAAATAGAGGAAGGATTCCCAAAAGTTGTAACCCCTATTGTATTTCAGGCTGCATGTTACTGTCATTTATCTTCTGATTTAGAAGAAAACTGAAGTTGATGCAGAAAGAACTGGAGTGAAGTTTTAGGGAACCAGACAGAATACAGTTTAATACTGTATTAATAATTTAATACTGACAGATACCTAATAACTTGCTGATGTTATATTTGTGAAATTAAGTTTTTAGCTGAAAGGAGAAAATTCTCTGAAATCTAAAAGCAATGGGAGCTGAAAAAAGAATGGCAGTACAAGGTATTGTATAGCAAGCACTACAAAGAAAAACGATAGTATCCTGGTATTCACTTTATAAACAAATGATTTATTAAATTGTGGGGTTTTTTTGTTTTGTTTTTGTTTGGTTGGTTGGTTTTTTGTTTGTTTTGTTTGTTGTTTTTGTTTTGTTTTAATTGGCTAAATATTGAAATGCTTGTACAGTTGGAATACTATAATATTAAAGGAAAAATATCCAGGCTCACAGAGTAACTATGGATTTATCTGCATGAAGACATTGAGAAAAACTTTAGAGTGCAAAGTGAATCTATAAAAGTTATCTTTAATTGCATTCAGATATCAAAAGATATCTGTAGGCCTAAATAACACTTTGATCCTGAATGATAACAAATGCAAGATCTATTAAGCAGTTTGTCTTCTGCACCTTGATTTAGGCTTTAGTGGGTTTGCATTAACTTTCCTAACCATTCCAGTGTCAACAAACTATAAAATTGTTAAAGAGCTTACTTTGTGGGTGTTATACAATGGCCTAAACAAGCTCTATGTAGTTAGCAAACAACTTAAAGTGCTATAATGTAGATGCAGCCTACTTCTATGGCATTAAACCTCATGAAACAAACTTCACCTTCCATGTCAGTTTTTCTCACTAGACCTAATTAGTCTGTTCCCATATGAGGAAAACCCACCACCATTCCACTATGTCCTTGAGATAGGGTTAGGACTGAAGGTTGTGCAGCCATCCAGTGAGACTTGGACAGACTGGAGAGCTGGGCAGAGCAGAACCTAATGAGGTTTAACAAGGATAAGTGCAG
>JAAGNO010008780.1:25975-41748 GCA_033439905.1 Ceryle rudis
TGCATGTAAGCTGGAACACAGGAGGTTCCACCTTAACATGAGGAGGAACTTCTCTACTGTAAGGGTCACAGAGCACTGGAATGGGCTCCCCAAAGAGGTTGTGGAGTCTCCTTCTCTGGAGATTTTCAAAACCCTCCTGGATGCGTTCCTTTGTGACCTTTGCTAGATTATATGGTCCTGCTCTGGACTCAAAGATCTCCAAGGTCCCTTCCAACCCCTAACACCCTGTGATACCTGTGATACCTGTTGTTATTATTTCTGTTGTTGGTTAGCATCTCCTTGAAATGCTAAAGGTCTATTATCTGAACTTCATAGAGGAACAGCTGTGCTTAAGACTTTTTGTGCTTTAGACTATGGTCTATACTCATAAACCCTGGCATTAAACTGATGGTGAGAGAGCTAAAGAAATGTTATTTCTAAACTATATTTTAATGAATATCTCAGTGTAAAATCCACTGATCTCAAGGTTTTTCATGACCTGGATTGAGGCTGAAGTAATGAGCATACTAAGGCAAAGCATATTGTTTTTCTGTGATATGAAGGTGTATTTAAAACTTTCTTACACTGATAATATAAAGGTTTTGCATAGATTTTAATAGCAGGATAATGAGATACTCTTAATTGTTCTGAAGAATGCTTTGATAGCAGCCACAAAGGTTACTGGCACCAGTGGGTGTCTGTGATTGATAATGGTCAGTGTTGGTAAGTGGACCTGTGCTTTGCAAACACATGAATCTTCAAGTTTCTTTCAGTACAGGTCATCTCAGGTCTAATGCAGATGAAGAGTAACATGTCTGAAGAGAACATTTCTCAGTTTAGGCTTTCTATACTCAGAACTATGATTCTGAAGCACCCAGTCCTGATAACTGCAAATGCTCTACACATTAAAATTAAATTTTGAGCGAAGCTGATTAATTCCCTGAGTGCCAAAATGTCTGCCTCAGCTCCACTGACATCAAGATGTTAACAAGTCTCATAAATTATCTGTGGTGCCAGAAAGACTCAATCTGGTAAACATGTATTTTTAACTACCTCTTGTCCCCCACTCATGACTGAGCAAAGTAGCCAGAATCATTAAAATAAATTTAAAAAAATAATCATAGTTCTACATTGTTTTCAATATTTTTTTTTTCCTGCAGCCTGGTAGTGATTGCTGATACCCAGGAATTGGCAATAATTGAATAATTCTTGGCTTTCCTTAGTATGGTGTGATTTATACTAGAATCAAAGAATTCCTCAAGCAATGGCTTATGCTAACTAAAAGAAAGCTGTACTCTTCCCTCATCGTGATGTATTAGGACTACATAGAAAAGAATACCAAATTTGTAAAGAGAGAGGTAGAGTGAGTGTGGTGGATTGACCTTGTCTGGGTGCCAGGTGCCCACCAAGCCACACTATTACTTCCCCTCTATCAACAACACAGAGGGAGAAAAATACAATTAAAAGCTTGTAGGTTGAGATAAGGACAGGGATCCTTTTCCAATTGCCACCACAGATAAAACAGACTTGGGGAAATTAATTCAGTTGGTTGCCAAAGTCAAAGTAGGACAATGAGAAGTAAGAACAAATCTAAACCCACCTTCCTTCTTCCTGGGCCCAGCTTCACTTCTGACTTCCTCTTTGCCCCAAGCAGTGTAAGGATACTGGGAATGGGAACTGTGGTCAGTTCATCACATGTTGTCTATGCCCCTCAATCCTCCTCATTCTCTTCCCCTGCACCAGTATGGGGTCCCATCCACAGGAGATTGTCCTTCATAAACTTTTCCAGTGTGGGTCCTTCCCACAGGCTGCAGTTCTTCATGACCTGATCCAGCATGAGACTCTGCCTCAGGCTGTAGTCATTCAGGAACAGACTGCTCCAGCGTGGATCCCCCATGGGGCCACAAGTCCTGCCAGAAACCTGTTCCAGTACAGTCTCACAAGGTCACGGCTTCCTTCACAGTATGGCCACCTGCTCCAGTGTGGTGTCCTCCACAGGTTGCAGGTGGATATCTGCTCCACCATGGACCACATATAAAGCCAAGAGAGTGAGCAAGAATTTGAACGGGTAAAAAAAGCCCTAGATGTCATGTCAATGGAGAGCCAAGGAAGTATGAGTTGAATTGCTTCATATCTTAAGGCACAAACATTTAAATACTGGATTATTTAAGTGATGCATAATGACTCTGGAAGTGAAATGTGTGGTTTTGGGGTACATATCTTGTTTCAGAAAATAATATGATTAAATATAATTGAACAATAGCTTAATATTAGATTTTTTTTTCTCTTAATTAAAAAAAAAAAACCAAAAAATCAACCAAAACCAAACCAAACACAAAACACAATCACAAACTATTACTACAATGAGTCCTAGATATATCCTAGCTGAATAAATCACAGCAAGAATGATTGGGATGTTAGAAACCAACCAGGAAAAGGGAGGATTTACTAGGAAAAATTTTATCTGGAGTTCTTTGTACTTTTGCAAAAACACCAGAACTCCTAATCTAGTGATTGAGGTAGAAGGTCACAAAAACACTCAAGCATTAAATATACCACTTATAACATTCCTAAGAGAAAGTTTCTGAACCTGTGTAGGAGGCTTCTATCATGAAAAAGATGTTTTTCACACATATATCATCTGATAACTGAGCTCATCAGAGTTGAAAAAGATTGTAAATAAACTCAAGTGAAGTATTTTGGCCAAAACTGGTTTGTTTTTTTGGTTTTGGCAGAAAATGCAATTAGTGACTGAAACGTGGGTGTAAATCATCCTGCTGGATTAGGTCCAAAGGAGGGCAACAAGGCTGGTGAAGTGTTTGGAAAACATACTCTATGAGGAGCGACTGAGGGAGCTGGGGCTGTTTAGTCTGGGGAAGAGGAGGCTGAGGGGAGATCTTATTGCTCTCTACAAACACCTGAAAGGTGGTTGTAGCGAGAATGGGGTTGGCCTCTTCTCACTGGTGACAGGTGACGGGACAAGGGGAAATGGCCTCAAGTTGCACCAGAGTAGGTTTAGGCTGGATATCAGGAAAAACTTCTTTACAGAAAGGGTCGTTAAGCACTGGAACAGGCTGCCCAAGGAAGTGGTTGAGTGACCATCCCTGAATGTGTTTAAAAATAATTTGGATCTGGTGCTTGGAGACATGGTTTAGCAGTGGGTTGTTAGAGTTATGGTAGTAGGGTTAGGTTGAGGTTGGACTTGATGATCTTGAAGGTCTTTTCCAACCTGAGCAATTCTGTAATTCTGTGTTTAGGGCAATCTGGAAAAATTAAAATACTTAATGTTAACATTTTCTAATGAAATATTTTACATTCTAGTCTCAAAAAGAAGTAATTTAAAAAAAAATCCCTACAGCTTTATCTTGTAAACTCATAACAATTATTTGGTTTGTTATAAACAATCCAAACTGAAGCGAGGTTTTGGTTTCACCACTGAATAAAACTCTTTTTCCACTCTTCTAGAACTGCCCCCAGAGCAAAGGCAGTTGTTGCAACTATTCCAGCTGTACCCATGAGTTGAAAATGGTCCTGTGAACTTTTGTTATGATCAAAGTTTGATCAAATAAGGTGTCAGGGAATGGGACTAGAATCCATTGTGTATGACTTAGATGTGGACAGTTGCTATTTTGGGTTTATTTATGAGGGCAGTCCTTTATTATCTAATGTTTGGTCTGCACTTGCATATTTTATGGCCTTAAAGGAGAGAAGCCAGAAGAGGAGCACTCTTTACGTCTTAAGGCTATAGAGACGGCAAAACTCAAATTAGTTGTCAGCTCTGAGCTGAAGCCATGCCTTTGCTAAGAGAAAAACGGCATCACAAGTCACTGAAGTGAAGGTTTATTAATTATTCTCTGGGTTTATATGGGAAAGGTAATGTTCTCTAAAGTTAGAGCTTTGTAAAAGTATCTAATATTTTATATATGTTGATACCTGTATAAGTTTCACTATATGCAACAAATTGCTGTTTGAGCAGCAGCTAAGGACCAGTCACCTATTAACCTGCTGCTAGTTGGCAGGTTCCAGATTGATGGCTGACAAGATTCTGGGGTCAGGGGAGGGGAGGGAGGGGGTGGAAGACTGATGTTCTTTTCTGCTTCTGAAGAGCCACAGGGACACAAAACAAATCTTATGGCTATGCTAGAAAAACCTGAATCTTTCCTGTGATAGAGACTTCAAATATATATTGCTTGGGGTTATGAACAACTGTAATCACCAATTAACTTAGCTATGCAAATAAAAAGCTGTTTTGTCAACATAGGGAGTTTCACTGAGGATTGGGGAAAACTTAGGGTGTGTCATAACATGCAGCTCTCAAAAAAGTTTTTGCTGGTGTGGGATAAACTTCTACCTGTCTATACTGGCAAAATGCTTGTAGTTTAGATATCTGCTAAATTGCCCATGAAATAAAATGATAAGAAGGAATGTTTGTGTGCACACACTAAAGTTCAGAGCTGTGAACGTTGCATTGAAAGTTAGTATTTATATTTCTTGGATGAGTAACAAAATAAGTTTACAGGGAGTGGAGTAAGGAACTATTGACAGCTTTTACATAGAGGTACTTCATGGTATTATAATGTTATTTCTTTTCTTTATAATATCTTCTTTTTTTTATGGGCAATGACATATTTTCCTGACTCTGAAATTACAATGTATCATCTCTTTGCAGACTGACTGGGAACTGTGAGAATTATGTAAGCTTTACAGTTGTTAACACATATAACTTAATTACACTGTGTAACAGTTTTAAAGAAAGAAAAAAAATTAAGCTGAGTTTCAAGAGAAAGGGTAGAGTTAAACTACAATTATGCTTAATTTTGCTTCCATGTAATTTTTTCTCACTATATTTACAGAGTTTCAAAATATATGTGATAGGCAACAAACTAAAAGGGGAGGGTGTAGGTAATATTTCCATACTAGTTGTTAGGTTATGAGAGGGTAGGCTGTCATAATTTATGGGCCAAGATGATGTAATTTACATCACTTTATTCTCCTCTAAACTTATTTACACATCAGACCTGAGCTTTGACCAAGGACTAATTTGTCAGGTAAAAATTTGTTCTTCAGCCTCTATCCCAACACTATAATTGATAATTTTGTTTTTGTTTTTGTTTTGTTTTTTTCTTTTCTGATTTGAGCCTTGTAGGCTGTTATGGTATAAACTCACTTGCTTGCCTTTTATTTTATTCAAGTTCTTAATATGGCCTAGATATGTAGAACAATTGTGAGAACATAATGTTACTTTCTGGAAAAAAGCAATGATGGTCTTATTTATATGCTATATCACTGCCTGGGAAGAAGAAGTTCTGTTAAAGTAGTAAAAAGTCTTCAGTATGATATCTCAGTAACCCCAAATTATGCACAGCAGGGTTTATGGCTGAACCTGTAATAGAACATTTCAGGGGTGGAATAGTTAGATGTCAATTTAATATCAGCTATATAATACTGCAGTATATTGAAGGAAGAGGCATTATCTTTTCCACCTATGTATTTCCCTCTTCTTTCGTAAATACTCTGTTTATAGAGATACTTACATAGTTGCACATTCTATCTTTTGATGCTTGGAAATACATTAGTGATGAGTCATCTGTTCGAAAAACATTAAATGTTCTTCTAAATTCTTTATCTCAAACAGTTGATCATAAATGTTTTTGGATTTGGTTTCATTTGACATGTGCTGACCCTGCTGGCTTATACGAAACATTTAGTAAAGGAACCTGTTTCCTCTCTGTGCTGTGCATTTGAAGTTTTATGAATTGAGATATTAGGGATGGGCAAATTGATTTGGTGGAAGTGGAAGAAGCAGTGGTTGGATTGATGCACTGCATATAATTGCACTTTTCTCGTTGTATTTTTAGATGTTTAGTTACATACATAAAAGACTGACAAGGTTGCATTTCTCTTCCAGTTTTTCAAACTCTGCTAGGATGTGAGGTCCAATTGGTACCCGTTTATAAATCTATGGGTAGGTATTCATTGAAATGAATGGTTAAGAATATATGTAGTTAGGTCTCTGATCCAAAGCCTTGTAAAATAAGTTTCAGTTTCTGCATTTTGTTCAATGGGCTTTGGATTAGGCCTCAAGGTACAGCAGTTTTGGGAAATGTCATATATACTGTTTCAAAAATCTTAATGACGGTGTAATTCACTATTTCGCTTTCCCAGTTCTACTTCTGCCTTGGAAATATGTGCTGATATATTTTCAAATGTCCAACCTCTAGTCATGGTTGCAGACACATATACAAGGGGTTGCCCTGCACTCCCCTTAGTGTTTTGGGATAGTGACAGTTCACATTTTATTATTATGTACTTCCTGGAATTTATTACTATGGACTGTCCATACCACTGTATTATGGACTGTATCAAGCCTCAGAGGAACTGACAGAGTCACTATATCTTTATTCACATTATTTTAAAGAATAAACAAAACTGTGGTAAACAGAGTTAAATCCAGTTGTTGACCGGTCACAAGTGGTGTTCCCCAGGGCTCAGTGCTGGGGCTGGTCCTGTTTAACATCTTTATCAATGATTTGGATGAGGGCATTGAGTGCACCCTCAGTAAGTTTGACATCAGGTCAGGTGGGAGTGTTGATCTGCTTGAGGGTAGGAAGGCTCTACAGAGAGATCTGGATAGGTTGAGATAAATGGGCTAAGGTCACTTGAGGTTTAATAAGGCCAAATGCCAGGTTCTGCACTTAGGTCACTGTCCTGATTTGAGTGAGAACAGAACTAATTCTGTTTGGTGATTTTACTTTGCAGCTCAGCTTTTCTAACTAACTGCACTTTCTGAAGGCAGCAGCATGTTTTTACAGGCAGTGTCTGCTTCCAGCAGTGATAACACCCCATGTTTAGAGTTACTACCAAGGACTGGTATGCAGACCAAGGCCACTGATGGATCTTGTGTACCACATTGGGGGGTGCAGGAAAGTGAAAGGCTGCACCTGCAGGGAGGAACAGACAGGGCAGGTGATCCCAAACTGACCAACAAGATATTCCATCCCATACATATCATATTTGCTATAAAGTGGAGGGATTTGCGGGCTCCCTGGCTCTTCTCCGCTCTGGGACCACTTTGCCAGCTTTGCTTGGCTTGGCTCAGGTCCTCTTTTGGTTCCTTCCTCAGAGCATCCAAGGAGGACTCTCTCTGTTGTGCCTTCGATCCTGATCTGTGTGTTCCTGAATCCAGCTCCTGAATCCAGCTCCCATCTGCTGCGGGGTCTAGCCTGGGACTCTCCCCGTGCCTGCTGCACAGCATCAGTGGTGATGGTGATGTAATTACCATCAGGGAGGTTGGGTTTGATACTGGTTTTGTATATATTCAATTTTTATTATTATTTTCATTTTCATTAAAGCTGTTCTAGTTTCCTTTTCTAATTGATAAGTCTCTCTCCCTTATTCCCTTTCTTTTCCCCTTTTGGAGAGGGAGGGGGGGTTAACAGAGAGTGTCTGTTATAAGTCTATGGGGCCACCCTGACCCTAAACCATGACAGTCACAACAACCCCACGCGACACTACAGGCTTGGGGATGAGTGGCTGAAAAGCTGACTAGTAGAAAAGGACCTGGGGGTGTTGACTGACAACCAGATGAACATAACAGTATCACAGGGTGTCAGGGGTTGGAAGGGACCCTGGAGATCTTCGAGTCCAACCCCCCTGCCAGAGCAGGATAAGCTAGCAGTGTGCCCAGGTGGCAATTAAGGCCAACAGCATCCTGGCCTATATCAGAAATGGTGTGGCCAGCAGAAGGAATGATTGTGCCCTTGTACGCAGCACTGGTGAAGATTGCACTTTGATTACTGTGTCCAGTTTTGGGCACCACCATACAAGACACTGAGGTACTGGAGTGAGTACAGAGGAGGGCAATGAAGCTGGTGAGGGGACAGGAGAACATGTGTTATGAGGAGAGGCTGAGGGAGCTGGGGTTGTTTAGCCTAAAATGGGGAGGCTGAGAGGAGACCTTATTGTCCTCTACAGCTGTCTGAAAGGAGGTTGTAGTGAGGCCGGTGTTGGCCTCTTCTCCCTAGTAACTAACAACAGACAAGAGGAAAAGGCCACAAGTTGCACCAGGGAATGTTCAGATTAGATATTAGGAAGAATTTATTTACTGACAGAGTAGTTAAACATTGGAACAGGCTGACCAGGGAAGTATTAGAGTCACCATCCCTGGAGGCGTTAAAAAAATGAGTGGATGTGGCATTTCAGGACATTATCTAGGGGTCATGGAGGTGTTGGGCAGAAGGTTGGACTTGATGATCTTGGAGGATTATCAAGGATCTAACTTTAACAATTCTGTGATTTTGTGATTCTACCTCTTGTCAATTTGTTTACAGGAGAACTTATCCAACCTTAAAATGGGAAGATGTTAACCTAATGCTGTGAAAATCAAGTTAGACATTACTAATGTCAAGTCTTTAATCAGCTTCAGATATTTCACTTATATATTCAAACCTATTTCTATTTTATATCAACTGTATATATTTGAAATTATATCTGTTGTTTTTCTCCCTCCATGGTAATTTCTGAAAAAAAAAAAAACCAAACCCAAACCCTATATGCATTACTTACACTGAATCTATGTTTAATATATGCTGGAAAAAAACCTCCATACATATGTGCCCTTTAGAATAGTGAAGTTAATCCTTATTGCCTGTCGTTTTTCTTTTCAGTATGTACTACACCAGCAGTGTCGAGAGGAAGAGGTTGAAGGAAACTCCAGCCTCATCTGTGTTTGACCCTGCTGCAGGGCCCTTGTCATCCACTGTCCACTAAATGAGCACCCAATCACAGAATGGCAGGGGTTGAAAGGGACCTTTGGAGATCATCCAGTCCAACCCCACTGCTAAAGTAGGTTCACTTAGAACAGGTTGCACAAGATCATGTCCAGGAAGGTTTTGAGTATCTCCAGAGAAGGAGACTTCACAACAGTGGAATGTTCAGAAGGAGACTCTGGGCAGCTCTGTCACCCTCACAGTAAAGAAATTTTTTATCACGTTCAGATGAAGCTTCTTGTGTTCTAGTTTGTGCCCGTTGCTCCTTGTCCTGTTGCTGAGCACCATTGAAGAGTCTGGCCCCATCGTCTTGACACTCACCCTTTAGATTTTCATAAGCATTAATAAGATCTCCTACCTCTCTAGAGCCCCTTTGCTGTCTTGAAAGCAGAAGGCAGCCCTAACTGGCCTCAAGCTCCTCATCACCAGCTCTGCTCCCACAAGCTTTCACCACATTTCTGGAATGAGGTGATACTTCTGGCAGTACATCCCTGCTACTCCTCTATGATAACTTTACCAAAACCAAAACAGAATGGAAAGGTACCTGAGATTTCTAATCAAAACAGTGTTGCTTATTTTAACAGAATTCTATAAATATTTTATTACATCTGGGTTCACTGTTATATTGATAATCCTGAGGTCTTTTCTACAGAATTGAGTTTATTATAGGGGCAAGAGCTGTGCCCCTTTAAACCGAACATATACAGAGAAAAAGAATTTTTTCCACTGCTCTCATTTCTGAGTAATAAAGAAATATGGTCAAGTTTTTCTTTCATTTAGATTTCCCTGTATCTGGAGTGGTTTTAAATCCCAATGATCAGTTTTGAGACTGACTTACTCTGAATCATTTTCTGTATAGATCTTACTTAGCTCTGCCAGGCTGTATTAGATTAGGGAACAGAAATTTTAGGGGGTGACAGCCTAGGGGATGGCAGAAGCAGAAGAGCTCTTGTGGACTTAAGCTCTGCCCAGATATGAGGAAGTCACTTATGAGATCTGTACCAAAACATTTGTTAGGAAAGTTTTCAGACAACTGGGCTGCTTATCTTACCTAACTTCAGGCATTAAAGAAAAAGGAATTTTGTTTATTAGTATCACATGAAAGTGAAGATCAGCTCTCCTGAGGAGTCGGTCAGCTTGCTGAGGATCTGAATTGCCTTTTAGAAGTTACTCACTGCTGGTGTTTGCTCACAGAGCAAGCCAGGCTCCTGGTTAAGCTCTTGAGGTTGTATAGGGAAGAATTTGGGTTTATGTGTGCTACTACTTTTTAAGGTAAGAATGGATTTCATCCTGATAGAGCTGGATGTCACTGTGCTAAGGAAGTCGCAGAGCAGGTCTCAGGCTTATCCTTATGCAGACATCTCAGTACAGGTTTGGCTGGTTTTGTCACATATGTGTCACAGATAGGATAGCACATAGATCCAGGTTGTGTATCCAGAGGTGTTTGATTTTGGCTATCATTAGGAACCTGAAAGAAGGAAAAAGACCAGATTTCAAATAGACTTTTCTTCTCAGCATTTATCACTGCTTCCTATGCTTCTCAATAAGGTGGCTATTTTTAATTTCACTTTAATGCTCAAAAATACCATGTTTATTTAGTTAAATACATAAACATGTAATCTACTCTTTGTAGATACCTAAATAAGCTTTATATATTCAAAGAGTTTGGAAGATGCAAGTTAGGAATCTCCACATTAAACTCTTCCTCAGTCTGGGGTGAAGTGACCTTGCAACATCACAGAAAGGCTGTGAAAGAGCATGACTCTGAACCAGTGGGTCTGATATATACCTGTTAGATTATATTTCCTCTCCTGTTCCACAGTAGATTTTTAGCAAAGTAAAGGACCTATGCCTCAGGGACATCTAGACTGCACATTTTGTTTAGACAGTGGAAATGGAAATAACTGGTAAGATTGTCCTCAAAGAAGAGGAACTTGAAGCTTGAATGCCTTGAAGAATTAAATGCTTTCTTTGCAGATTGGTATGAATGCCCACAATAATTAAAAACAAACCCCCAAAAAACCCAAAACCAAACCCAGAAAATTGTTTCTTAAAATTGTTTTTGGTTTAGAGCAAGTAGCAGCTCCTTTTCTGAAGACAATCTTTTTTATTAATCATACACACTTTGTTCAGCTTATTTAACTAGGAAGAAATTATTAGAAGGCAGAGAATTCATTGAGTTCAGAAGGTTTTCCCATTTCTTACTGAACTATGAATTTACTGAGCTAGACTGAATTATACAGTACTATAAATGCCCTCACTGTAAATTGGACATAAATCTTGTGTATAAATACTAGGTCCTGAATAATCTACTTTCTTAAAAAGGTTCAAAAATTTACTGTATTTAAACTGTAGTAATACCAATGTCACTTGAGTTAGATATCTGTTCAGAACATTTCTTTATTCAGAACTGCTTTTTAACAAGCAAAAACCATCAAGCTATAGCTATAACGTTGGTTAGACTTTTCACACCTCTGTAAGGTACAAGTTTATAAAAGCTTTCACAAATCAATAAACCTTAAATGAAAGCTTGCCACCATTTTGTGCACAGAAGCATTTCCAAAATTCCCTCACTGACAGGCAAAAATAAAATAAATGTTCCTGGCTAATAAAGGGTCTTTTAATTGTGAGTGTAAATGAAGTATATTTTCAATATCTTCTTGGCTAAATTCCATCTCGCTAAGAAAGCAGTATCATGGGTAATGCTATCAGAAAGCTTGTGATAGAAGACATCAGAAATTTTATTATCAGTAGGGAAAAGTTATTTTCAAAACATCCCTGAAGAAAAGTCTTATGAAGTCTATGGAATTTAAACCTTTACAGTGAACACGTAAAGTTAGCCACTGGCTTACATCAATTTCTCTGTCAGAACTACAGAGGACTTTTGGAGGACCCTGTACCAGCACTTCTTTAAGGACAGAGATACATATGAGCCATGGTATCATCTTAGTGCAATAGGAATAGAAGGAATAAAACAAATCTTATTTGAGTTAAGCAACATTCACACTCCTGGAATAGTAATGTGCCTTTCTCAGAAATGACAGGTGGATTTAGAGGGTTGATGAAGTATATTAAAAGGAACTTGTGTATATTTACTATATTTAAAAACTTTTTTCTTCAGTGTCATTCTCAGGAAGTTATCACCATAATATCTAACACATATTATGGATGTTTTTGGTTTCTTCATATGACTTGAACATATTTCCTATATATATTTTGCTTCTTTTGGGTAATAGAATTCAATAAAGATTTTTCATTTTATCTCTAAATTACCTCAGAGGGAAGATCCTAGGAGAGTTCTAGTTTACCCTTCTTAGTGTGTTTAGGAGCTTTGACTAGGTCAACTATGGTTTAAATGAGAAGATAAACTACTAACAATCTCTGAGGCATTTGTAATTAATTTCTTTCTACTTTCTTTTTCCTAATGTGATGCTCTTGTCTCTGATTTTTGTTATTATGAAGCTAACAAGGGCCATAATTCATCTTGTTGGGGATAGATGCCATCTTTTTATATCATAAAGGATTTTTATAAATGTACGTTCTCACTTGATTTAGAACAGAACTTTTTTTCAGCTAAGTCTCTTCTAACAAACTACACTTTCTTAAGTTATATTTTTATAGACAGTAATAATGTTTGATGTTTAGACTTACTACAAAGGATTGATATGTAGAAAGGCTCTTGCTTATACTTGCTCCTATAGAGACCAAAGTTACTGCAAAATCTTGTGTACTATGATGGGGGTGCAGTAAGTAAAAGGTCATACCTGTAGGGAGGAACAGACAGGACAGGTGACCCTAAACTGACCAACAAGTTATTCCATCCCATATATGTCATTTTCAGTGTAAAGCTGAAAGATTACAAAGGTCAAGCTCTCTTCTTCAATGACTGGCATCTGAGGACTCTGTGTGTTTCACCTTCAATCCCAATCCATGTGCTTCTAAATCCAGTTCTGGTCTGCCACTGAGTCCAGTCTGGGACTTCCTCAGTGCCTGCTCCAGAGCATCAGTGGTGATGGTGATGTAACTGCCATCAGGGGGGTTGGGTTCAACTGGTTTTGTATGTATATTTTTTAATTATTATTTCCTTTAAAGCTGTTTTACTTTTCTCTTCTAAGCCATAAGTCTCTGTCCCTTATTCTCTTTCTCTTCCTCTTTTTGAAGGGGAGAGGGGTTAATAGAGAGCTTTTGTTATAAGTCTAGCAGATGACCCTGACCATAAACTTTAACAGTAAAGTCAAGTTCAGCCAAACTGTGTGATTAACTGAATTGCCCTTTCAAAGCAAAACAAGAATTGACTGAAACCTGATATTCACCTGAAATGTCCTGAGACTCATTTCACCATAGAGTTTGTGCAAACACAACAGGCCTATGCCAGACTTCAGAAATAAAGCTAATTCCTTTTTTTTTTATGTCTGTGCAGTTCTGTTACTGTAGAGGTTAAAATTCAAAGCTGAAAGCATGGTAAAATTTAGCTTTGTCTTGAGTAGAATGTTGGTATGATGTTTTTTGTGAACCAAAAGGAAGCTTGCTTAGACTAAATAAGAGTCTTTACTGTTACATGTCAGTGGGTGAGTATCTGGGAAAGACAATTGCAAGTGTCAGTGACCAGAGTTACTGTTCAGTCAGGCAACATTATGTGGTGTAGATTTAGACAAGTGCTACCCTGTTACTTCACAATTATCAGATCAACACAGGTGCCCTGGTCATTCTAAGACACCAAATATAGATTACACCTATTTCTCAAATATCTATCATTAATTACTTTGAAGATTCACTGGAGAGATATGTGATATAAGGTTATTTGTAATGACTTTTTGTTTGTGTTTTTTCTCATCTTCAAGTTGTTTTATTAAATCTCAGATTTCAAAAATGGAGCTACATGCTATTCTAAAATTCTTGTAACTAAGAATGAGATACTTGATTCCAACAGTGGGGTTTTTTTTGGTTAGTTGTTTTCTCTTGCTCGTGACTTCTAAAAACTTTCACTGGTATTCATCTGAACATTTTTTTTGATTCAGTTATGAATGGCAGCGATTTTGTTAACACTTTGATACTCACTTTACAAAACCATTGACCTCACTTGATAATCAATTTCAGTGGTTAAGTGGAGAACACTGATTTCTCAGCAGTGAAACATATTCTAGTTTATACAACACATTTTGTGTACACAGTGTTTATGAAAAAGATTATTGAGAGGGTCAAATTCAAGAATACAATTACAGGAATGGACATCAAGTTGCACTGAAGTAATTCTTCATAATTTATCTCTCTTGAAGTACTGGAGACAAAAAATGAGATATTAATTGAGCAGTGTTCTGCATTGCTGCCATTTCTCTCCATTTTAATGTTGCTTTTATAGATATTTTCGTGAGAGACTATGCAGGAAGATATATCCATTAAAAGTGTTTTTAAGATACTTGTTCAAAATACATAGGCGTTTTGTTTATAATTGTAAATATTTGGATCAGTAACACAATGATGACGTATGTTTGGATTTGACCCATGCTTATTAGTCAAATGATGTTTCCTATTCACATCTTTATTTGAAAAACAGCATTAAACCCACTATAAGAAATTTTATTTAAAAAAAATATTTAGGGATCTGATTGCATAAAGAAGATTAAAATTCTCATTTTTATATTCACCATATTAGCTGCTTTGAGCCACAAGTTATCACTGTGGTAGATGAATTTATGTTTTCTGTCATATTTGATGTATTGTATTTCCTTTACATACAACCTGAGAATTTTATTAAAAGGACAGATATAAACAGTGAGAACTAGATCTCAGTTTCTTCTGTGCTTACAGAGAAGGTGGATGGCAAAGGGAGTTACTCTAGGCCCACAGACCTATCTCCCTTATGCAAACTTCTGTCACCAGCTTTGAGCTGTTCCAAAACATTTTTTCAATAAATGTTAAAAAAAAAGTAATTCAAACAAACAAACTTGCAATTTTTTCCAATCATATTTCCTCTGGTTGTTTTAGGGTAACAGAAGCACTGTCAGAAAACCTCTATACAGCTTGCTGAAGACACATCAACCTTCACATAAACAGATTATTAAACCTAAAATGTCTAATATTTCCATGTTGATAGTGCTGATAATGGAAATATTCTGAAATACTTTTCCTCTCATTTTTTTCTGTCTTTTTTTCCTACCCCATCTCATAAAGATTCTTCATGTGGCATTTGTACTGTAACGCAGTTAAAGAAAATCTGTAAGAACTTTTTCAACTCTCCAAAGATTTTTTAAAATACTTTTTTATAGAATAGGTCCCTGTCAAAATACCTGGTAGTTATTTTTCAGTTGATAAATGTATCAGCATAATTAGTTTGCTACTAGTAAAAAACTAACATATTCCAAGTATGTGCAGGTATATTGCTTATTCTTTACTATAACATCACAGCAGTAATGCACAATATTATGTGGTCCTTTATTGTAGGTTAAAAAAAAAAAAATAAAAAAAAAATTCCCTGGAGTATTCTTTATGATCTTAACTGTTAGTCACAATTCATCACATAGAGAGAGAATGAAAAACATAACTGGAAAATTTGTAAGTTCTCAGTTCAATTATTAATCAAACTGGGACAAATCTTGTGGCTATTTTTCCTCCTCCCTGAAGCTCAAGTTCACAAAATGGACACAACTTTGCTGTGGTGAGATACCCCTAAAAAGAAGAGATACATTTGCCAGCAGATCCAGAATAACAAGTTGGGTTTTTTTGCAGTCCTTGCTATAGTTAACTGCATGTAAAACTTGCACTATTTATATGGTGCTGTAGCTATTATTTCATCAGCAATTGATGAATATAAGATATTAATGGTACTCAGCTTTAAAGACTGCCAATTGAATTCTTGTTGTATAGAGCTATAATCAACACTGATCAGTAACTGGTGTGTTGTAATGCATCTTGAGAAGAATGGACATGTGGCCCATCCAGACTCAGTATAGCCTTGGCATGTCTGCACTTGCCCTAATATAATCAGGCCTGAGGGGCGAGCAGAGACATGTCAAGGCAGAGCAGGCT
>JAAGNO010008780.1:53224-64612 GCA_033439905.1 Ceryle rudis
ACAACTTTGAAACTGCAACAATTTCACAGTGAGAAATATACAACAGTATCTCTTCAAGTAGTCCTTATTTTAAAATCAGTTCACATGAATCAAGCTTATACCCCCTTTATTTTCCCAAAGTGCTCATTCTCTGAAGCACTTTGTATGAATAGGTTTAGCTGGCTAGGCTGTTTCTGAAACCTGCATTTAACACATACAAAATGAGCATTCACTGCTGGCACTGTTAACACAGACAGCCAATCAGAGATTGGTAGCAATTTTGTGCAAATTAATTGATGAATCACATCTAACAGTTTAAATAGCAAATATAATGTGAGACAGTTTGATATGTTTGAATAGTCCTTTTGTTTGCTACACTTAAGCTCCCACAGAAAGCTGCTATTCAGCGTAAGCAAGTGTAATGACTGAGGGCTAATCCGCATTATATACAGACAAGAGCTTTCCGTGACCAAGCTAGAAAAAAATAAGGAATAATAATTAATTGGATAAATTAAAATATGTATCTAATAAAAAGATTAGTAATGGTCAGAAGTCTCTCATAAGCAGAAGAACTAAGATCATTGCAGGATAATTCACTATGAATTATTCGCATAGCTGAAGAAATGATTCAGACTGACAGATTTATAGGTAGAACATGCCCAAAACCCAGGATATTCCCCACTCTTTATTGTTCTTTGTCTGTTACACATTCTATGGTTTTGACAGAAATTCTACAAGTACATGCAAAACAATGAGTGTTATCCAGCAGAATGATCTCTGATTGCCTGCAAGCAAAAGTATTAAAGGGTATGACCCAACAGGAGCACCTGACTGAAGACGGAAATGGAAATTGCATTCTTAGTTAACAGTGGAGTTATCAACTGAAACACACATTGTGTATTCTTTGGCTTCAATTTTATGAGGGATGAGTGTAAAAGTTTAGTCAGCTGTTTTGTTTTGTTTTTTGGTCAAGTAAAATAATTCTTATCAATAAACAAACAATCGTTCATAGGAAATGGGCAATCTTTTATTATTGCAATCCAGAGTAAACTTCCAATGGTTAAATTAGTGTGACAAAATACACTATGAAACTTCTGTGACAGTGGCAAGTTTTTCTGAAATAATGTTTTGGAAATGGCATCTCCCTGTTTCTTCATGTAATAGTAATAATATTTCTGTAGCTTTAGATACAGTATTTTTGTTGAAGTTACAGTAATGCTGACCTCAGTGAAGTTTAACGTGATGAATTTATGAATAGTTCCCTTTAATTTTACCATGAAGAACTTCCCTTTCTCTACAGGTAGTTTCTGTAATAGCAGTTTAACAGCTTAGTGGCTGTAAAAGTTTTACAATAAATGGAACACAATCTTCAAAAAGGCAAAATGAGTCTGTCATTCTTATCTGAATATGTAACTGCTCCTTTTAAAACACCACAGCTGGTACCTTTGATTAAGTACTGGCTATCAAGTGGATTACTGTGAATGGAAATTTTATAGTGCTTGTATTTGCATAGGAGAAGATAGTTTTGTAGACATATGTGCACTATGTTTCAACTACACAATGCAATGAAGGTTTTAAGGAAAGAAGAAGCATAAAATATTTGATCTTTTGGATTTTATTTGATACTGAACATGAAATCAGAACATTTTTGTTTTTTTTTTGTATGTTGTGGTGTGCAAGGAAGGAAGGAAGGAAGGAGTCTAATCACATTGCTCAAAGAACTGTCATGGTATGTTCTTCACCCTGCCTTAACCTTTGGGTTGGATTATTAACTCAGATAATTTCCCTTAGAACTTCTAAAGGGTGTTACTTCTTTTACAGACTGCAGTGAAGAAGTGAGTCCTTTCTTAAAGATCTTGTGGCCTCTTACCACAAATCTAAGAATCTCTGGGCCATGGAATACAGCAGTTTCAGTAGATATTCATATGCATAGACCTCAAACACCCCTTTCCTCTAAGAAGTATAGGTGGCAAATATCATGTCACTTACAATTAATGTGCTGAGCTCCAATAGTGATTTACAGATTTTGTTTAATTGCTAAGGAGTCTTGAGATTCATAGATACTTTTGTTCATAAAGTTAGCATCTCTGTACAGCCTGATTCAATAAGTATTTACAGATACAGAAAGTTCATTCAAAAACTACTGTCTATAAGTAAGAGTGGGAGGAGATGTCCAAGATCTTTATGATAATATAGTTATGATTGGAGAAGTTATGTGGGAAGTACTAAAATTGGGTTCCCTTCTCACTATTATAAGCTCAAACCCATATCTTTCTCTTCACTCACTACATTTTCTTCAAGAGTGTTTTTCAAAAGAGTTTTCTGAACACATTTTCCAACTTTCCACTTGTCCAAGCTAGTTCATTGCAATGCAAGGAATACTGGAGTCAAAGGGCCAAACCAACCCCCCAGAAAAAAACAAAACAAAACACAACAGCAACAACTACAAAAAAAACCCAAAACAAAAGAAAACAAAACAAAAAAACAAGAACCCCCCGAAAGAAAGAAAGAAAGAAAGAAAGAAAGAAAGAAAGAAAGAAAGAAAGAAAGAAAGAAAGAAAGAAAGAAAGAAAAGAACCTGATCTTGACTTTTTGACTCTATATTAGAATAAAAGGAGATTACTTATGCATTTTTCAGTACAGTAACATCCATAAACATCACTAGGCATCAGAATGAGAATCCAGATTCACCTCTTTCTCAGGAATCTCATTTGCAGTTCCTGTAAAATTCAGTGGTGAATGAGATGAAAACTTTTAAGGTTTTTTTGAGAATGAAAACTTAGTCCTGAGAAAAAGAGGAATTCACATTTTTGCAGTGCTTAGAAAAGCTGCACACATACTGAATAATGTAACAGGTGGTGTGGGTGGGTGTGCCTGTGCACGCAGAACATCCCAGTGCCACTGCTAGTTCACAATTGAAAATTCATTCCCAGACATGTCTTTTCCACACAATCATTTTAACACATTCCTTCTCACCTGAACATGCTGAGCACAAAGGAACTTCATGCATTGTGCTGTTTATCCTTGACCTTTCCTGTGGGGTTCAGTGAGGTACATATGTCTTTCTCTTGGAAAATTCTAATTAAAAGAGAAGGGAGAGATTTAAATGTGTGAAATTTTAATAGAGTTTCCCACTGTAGCAATTGTACATTATGTCATCCTGTATAAATTTTGATTGAATTAGCTTTTGCAGAATGCACACTAGACCTGCTTTCACAGGCTGCTTTGCCATCTGTACTATTAAAACATTCCCATTAAGTGTGCATAGGGTCTAATCTTTTGCAACTGATTACAAATTGTCCATAATGCACAGCCTGAAATAGAATTTCAGGAATTATTTCTTAAAAATTAAACTTGCATTATGCCAGAAACAAAAGGATATATCTAGTTATAATAATTTTAACCTGGCAAGGACCTGGCTTGGTCATAGACACTGATAATAAAGATCAGATACTAATAAAGTACAATTATTTGACTCATGGGCGTTCAGGAAAGTTTTAATGTGTTTATATTGCAAAGCTGACAGAAGCTCTTGTATTTCTCTGGATGTCTGGTTGGAAAATCCCACTGTGAGTGTGAGTGACTTCCCTCTCACTGTAGTTAAATGATATGTACTCATAGACTAAACAAAATTACCCCAAAGCTGCTTTGTAAACCAAATATCTATTCCTCTAGTTGTCTGGAAGGGAAAAAGTTTTGGTTTTTTTTCCTGTATCCCACTTAAAAATGGCATTGCTATAAAATATTATTCCTTATTTTTGTCCCTGAAAAAAGAAAAAACCAAACAAAGGAGTCTAAAAGATACTGCCTGGAATCTGTACGTATAGGTTCAAATCTGGCTCTGTGACTATGACCTTCTCCCTGTTCAGGCAAGTCATGTATATCCTGCCCTGTACTTCAGTTTCCTTCTGAATTATCCTCCTCTATCTCATGGAAGATGTTTCCTGTATTAAGACAAAGGGTAATAAATAGTCAGACAGAGCTAACTCAAGGTCAGCTTTGAAGCAGGTGAAAGTCAGTAAAGTCAATGGGTTTCTAGAATGCATTACTATTGTTCTACCATTAATGATGTATTCCCTGTTTGAGGGTCTCTCTGTAAAAAAAAAAAAAAAAGGCCTTAGCTTGGTTCCTTATCTATTTAGATGCAAGATATAGATGGAGAAGGCAAAGAAGTAAAAACCAGGAATGTTTCCAGTGTTTTTAAATATCAGAGCCGTGTAAACCCATGAAGGATGTCGTAAATCTTGGCTTGAACTGGTATTCCCATGTTTTCCATGCTGATTTTGGCAAAATTAAAACCTGAAACCCTATGACTATACTCTAGTTTTAATTCCTAGTCCTGCCAGCCTGAGGTTTCCCCTTCTGCAATGCAATTTACATAATGAGAGTGCACTAAGCCACAGCAGCTGGGAGCCCTTGTCACTGCAAAACAAAATGGGCACGTTGAAATAGAAATAGAAATGTCATCATGATTTGACAACAGGTTTTTAGAAATATAATGCTTCACTAGAATTCAAACAGTCAATAGAATGCCTACAAGTTATGATTTTGTACGCAGAAAATGTTTGTTTTGAAAACTGTAGATTTCATTTCTAGCATGCTGAAGGAAATAGTATTTTCTGATGACAGCCCTGGTATCTACCCTGTGGAGCTGTACGATGTTTGCAGTCTTCTGCACTTTTCTTCCCTTTGTGTCCATCTTTGTACATGAAAATGTCTCAAAAGCTAAATATCTGAACATTTATTTTCCAGAAAAATTATAGGGAAAAGACTTTTTTCAGATTTTTAAGTAAAAAGTCCAATACTAAAGCTGTTCTTGAAGGACTAAAGAGAAAGGAGTTTTCTCTCAACACTGAAAGAGCATCCTTGCATTCCTCTGAAGAATCCATTTGGACTTCTCTGGCTATCAGTATTGCTTGGAATATTCATTTCTTGATGTATTAGAGCTGGGAAGTTTGACTGCTACATCAGGGCTCAGTCTCAACTCTTGGTTCAGAACTACAGACTACCTTTTCTTATACAATTGCTGATCTAAGAGCAGCAATGAAGGCCAACTGAGAGATAGATAAGTATGCTCTCAACCATCAAATGACTGTCACCATTCTATAGCAGATGAGTAGTGCACTAATCAGCATGTACCTTCTGACCTTGTGCATACAAAGACATTATGGTGGCATATTTCTTCTTTCTCTTGCACTTTACCCACCACATCTATCAAGAAGAAATATGGGCTAGGCAGCTCAAAAGGCAAAAGAAGCTATTTCAGCAGTAGAGGGATGACTCAATAGGGAAATGGCACAGGGAGAATGCAGTGTTTATCTCTTCAGAAGGATGCAGACAGATTACTCACTCTTTCAGAAGCATTAGGTGTGGCAGTTCTTAACTCTCTCTCTGATACTGTGTCCAGTCCAAACAGCAGTTCATACCAATGTTACCAAATAAGGCAATGCCTTTATGTCTAAATGAACATCTGCCTCATGTACTTGCCTTTACTTCAATAAGGTCTAAATACCAAGGAGGGAGCTTACTCAATACTAAACTTGAAATAACTGGACTGTAACTTGTTTTCAATGACTTAAATGAACTGAGGTAGAATTCAGTTCATGCTAGTGCAAGGCAAAACATTTTTTATGAAATACCCATCAACTCTGATTTATTCACATCATATTGTTATCCACAAAGCAGAAAGTTCATATGTATTCCAACCAGACCAGTAACAAGAGCACAAGGTAAAGGGGATTCTGGACTTCGGTGTAAGGCCAGAATTTGAGAAATGCTCAGGATAACTGGTGTCTCTAGATTCACTAATATCGGTTCTTTCTGAGCCTCTCAGGAGATGGTTTGCTTGAACTAGGATCAATATTATGACTGTCAGTGGAGGAAAGCTAAAAAGAATCAGTGGAAACTAAACAAGTCAATACTACAACATGCTGTTTCATACTTCAAAAAATTCCATGGTGACCCTGGTAAATCCAGCAGCAGCAGGGATTTTCCGTGTGTTCTCTGAAGAGAAGGGAAATAAAGTCCTCTTTTGCAGCTATTGCCTGGACATGCCTCAGAGCTGAGCCTTTCCTGGAGTTGCTGAAAGCCTTCTAATCCTGGCTTCCACCTGCTCCAGCACATCACATTTTGCAGTTTGGCAAGACTCAGCCTCTCAGTGGTGGGACATTTTAGGCAGAAGAGGATTAAGCAGGCCAGCACAGATTTAAGTGCATCCTGCAACTACCTCTAAATATATTATCTGCATAAACTATCAATATTGGCAAAAGCATAAAACATGATTGTTACGTTGCCCTATTTTTGATTTTTTGATTTCTGTTAAGGCATGAAGGAAGACTTTCTCTAGCTAAATAATACTGATTTGAGTGTTACTTATGTTTCAGATTTTACCATATTAAAACATATGTTTGTAAAATCACAGTGTCTTACTTGGGTAGATGTCATAGAATTTAATCATTGTAGAGTCATAACAATGACAGAAACGTGATTTTATCCCATTTTGGGTTTTATACAAAGACTTGAAGGGGTGTTGGGATTTAGAAATTATTTACATGAATCCTCAAGAGCAGGTGGTTTAAATTCAAAAGACTCTTGCAATGGTGACTGGGCGCACTGCTCATATGTGAGCACCTTTTCTTTTGTGAGGATAAGGTTCCTTCTGTAAGATCCTTTCCTCTTTGGAAATGTTGTTCTTCTTTTGGAACAGAGACGTGTCCTCACTCTGAACTTGGGTTTGGCAGAGTGTTTTCCTGTACCTGGGATCTCTGCCAGAAAAGCATGAAGGCATGGGGTGGGACAAGGGAAAGAATGGGCTAGCCTGAGGGAGAGTTTAGCAGCCTGTGGCCAAGGGTTATAGAAACTCAAAGTACAAAACCTTCACTGAAGCTTAATTTTAGAAAAATTAAAAATTATTTAGGGGACAATTCTTCCAACACTTAAGAGTGTTCAGATGCAGATGTACTGGGCTGGACTGCTATTTCTGCACTCAGCAGAGCTCCATTGATGGTAACTGGAATTTTACGTGTTTATAGGGATAAAAATTACATTCTAATTTAGACTTGTTACTTCCTCTTTTTTCTTCAGATTTGAAGTGTTAAAATCAATTATTATTTGAAGTGATATTTTTACTGTATTTTCTTCAGTCAAGTTTGAGAATTTTTTTTTCTTTTTTTTTTTCTTTGTGAATTTTAAACAAAATCTATATATCTATTGTGGAATGATTGGGTAAAAGAAAAAAATGGTTTATGTTCTGAAAAGAATTTCAGCTTTCTGTGTGAACCTACAACTCAAAACCAGGTTGTTTTTAAACAGGTAGTTTCTAATGAGGAGGCTGCTTTACCTAGTCTGAAGAAAGGCAGGGTTGAAATAATATATGCACATCTATTTAAATATCATAATTTGTTAATATGAAGTACAGTGCTGTGTTTCTTTAGGCAGCTATGACAAAGTCAATTATCTTTAATAGAGTGTAAGTGTTAGAAATTAAGAAAACCCTCAAAAGGAATGCATAATTTTCTTATTGTTCCCCATCAAATACCTAACTCTGAGCAATAAGACTTCAACTTCTGTTTAACTTACATTTGGCTTCTTTATGTTGGTAATTGTCAAATCTTTTTATCTGCTGATTCCATTCCCAATAGAAAATAGTCCGTTTATGAAGAAAATATTGTTCTTGTTGCAGAGGTAGACAAGTTAAATTGTAAAGCCTGATTTATTCAGGGAGACAGACATGATTGACTAAAATTCCTTTCTGCTTGCAAATTTATAAATTTTAAGATAGTTGATTCAATATCCCAAATTCTATCAAAGTCATCTTGACTTTTATGAGCAAGTGCTCAGAGCTGCACTCACTTGGAATTCGATGTGTTGCTGTCGTTGTTGTGGATGGACATAGCCTGTGTCATACACACTTGTCCCCCTACATATGCACTTGTCCCCTAGCTACACATAAACAGTCATGACACTTCTGAGAATGATTTTTAACTGAAATAAACGTTGCCTTTGGAGCAACCAAGACTGTACACAGACACTGCATCATCTCTACCTAGAAGAGCACTAAAATAGGGCACAACACCAACTCTTTGGCTTCTACATAAAAATGTTATTGTCCAGACCTTACGAGTCATTATGTGCATGGTTCAGACTTAATACAAAATTTAATTGTTGCTTGAAGCAGTGAGTTTTGTCTAGTGAGACCTTCAGGGCAAGTAATACAGGGTAATCTAGAAAAAAATTTGTGTAGAGCTGCCCTATCTCCTTGCATTGTTCAGCTCTGTCCACACCACATGCTTGAAGAGTTGTCAAAATTGTCTGATTTATTACTTGCTGCAATTGCTGGTGTGACAGAGCAGGTTCTCCTCTGAGAATGCAAATCTTCTCCTTTTATAACAGGCAGTCATTATTTAAGGAAGTACAGGGGGATCTGGAGACCTGGAATATATTTAGCAAGACATAGTTTATCAGTTTATTTATCAGTTTCCTCATGTCACATGTATTACCAAAGTGATTCATTCTCTTAAACTAAAGACTCGATATCCATGTGAATGTTGTTGGCATAGTAATAATTTTCTTAATTTATGATGATCTTGGTCAAGTTACAGATACAGGGGATGCCTCAGGTAGTATTAACATTCTCCACAGCCCTACAAACACTCAAACTCCTTTTTCTAATGGTAAGACTCTCACCTAGCTCGTCATCAGGCTCTTTGTATGAGTATCACACTTGAGTTAAAGCAGAAGACCTATGCTGATGGATATCAACTTCATCACCCTCTCTCTGATGTACCTCTACGTATATTGAGAGGGAGAGAGTCAGTTTGTGTTAAAAGGAATGGAGACTTTTCTTTCTAGTTCTCTATATTTCTTGTTCTACTGTACCTTATCAACTTTCTTTATAATTGCATGCAATTTATGTATATGATTTGAAAAGCAATCCTCAAATTTTCCTTTCAGATTCATTAATTCATAAATCCATCCTTTTAAAGTGATGTTACTAAACTGATTGTAAAACAATAAAGCAAGAAAATGTGTATCTTATTATTTGATCATATTTCTAAAACCTGCAATAAGGAAGTTGTTGGTGATCTGTATAACAGAGAAACTGAAACACTCTACCCACCAAAATCTTTCTCATAATAAAGTGTTTAAAAACTTGTGGAAAAATTAATTATAAGAATGGCAGCTGTTACCTACAAATAGACAGTAAAGTGGTTTTCCAAAATGATAGTGCTCCATAAAAGCAGTAAAGAGCTGTGTGCAGACAGTTTTGGATGAAGAGTTTGGCCATAATTTTTGAAGTCTCAGAAGAAAGCAGAATAATTTCTACATTACCCTTTAGCCTTGTGGGAGCAAAAGTGGAATGAGATAGATTGGAACCTCAAAGCATGTTCTTGCGTGTGTGTTGTTGAAAATTTTATATACTGAAGGAAGAACATCTTTAAAATACAGTGGAACAGAAAAGGGTTGGTTTATTTGTTTGGGATTTTTTTGTTTTAATAGAGATTTTTTTTCACACCCATTCAGTTTTGAAATTGCTCACAGAAATGTTAAGGTCACTGAACAAAGACTATATAAGCAAGTATACTAAATATTATCCCTAGACAGGTCAAAACAAATAGATGATGACTTTTGAGTTCATGGCTCATATACAATTGCATCATATTCTGAGAGCTAAATGAAATAGAAATAGCTCTGAAATTATGCACTATTTTTCAATATTTCAGTTAAATTTTTGTATTTTATGTTTATATGAATACATATATGCAGACATACAAATATATGCACATATACAATCAATACATATATATATACATGTTGTATCTATCTACATACATATACTTGAAATGAGAACACAAAGTTTAAAAATAAACCTAGGAGACAAATTCTCAGTGTCTGAAAATTGTCTTTGATGTTAGTGGAATCGTATTTTGACATGTCAGTGGAGAACACAGTCTGTACATCATTAAGGAAAGCTTTCAGGAATATTGCTACACTCAATAAAACACTTAATCACATATTAAATTTACATCAAGGTTAATGTAAAATAGGTACTGAACTCGAACCCATGTGCATTCAGTGTCCAAATTTATAGTTGCAAAACAATGTATAAGAAAAAGTTTATATTTTTTTGTTTTCTTAAATTGCTGAATTTGGTATGTAAATATTTTGTCAGCAAAAGTTGAAGTTCAGAGAAGACCAGTCTAGGATAAATAACAAGACCTGTCATATGGTGATGTTCTTGCCGAACATAGAGCAGAAATTCCAAGTTTACATCCACATACCATAATTAACATAGACATGACATCAGGATGCTAAAAAGAAATAAAATCTCTGGTATTGTCCATGGTGAGCTTCCAACTGGTTCGGGTCTTATTCTGAAAACATATAATAGAATCTCCTCTTAGGATTAATAGGAGTTTGCTTAAAAAAAAAAACCCAAAACGCACAAACAAAACCCAGAAGTATTTATATCCCCTGTATGTCTATCTACACGTTCCTCTAAATAGCAAGATAATATGTTTTTCTTACAGAGAATCAAAAATATGTGTAATGAAGAAATGTCTTTGCTTTAAGTGCATTTTGAGTTATACTGCAAAGGAACAAGTAATACATCACAGAAAATATTCAAATCTAGTGCAATGGGGACATAAACAATTATATTATAATTTTTATCATGTCCTGGGACCACATATTTCTAACTATTTCTACTTTAAATATTCTAGAGTGGGAACATTCATAGAAGAAATATAAAAAAAATAGTTAAGAACTTAGTCCATAAAATAGATAAATCCCAGATATTTGAAACACATTTTAAGGTAGTCATCAGTATTCCTTGCAAGTAATGATCTGACAAAAAAAAGAATGACCAGCCTGCATGTTATGTTGTTTATTTTCTGGATGCTGTCTGAAATTTTGATTTCAGATTCTTTAATTCACTAAAGTGACACCTATGAAGCTCAGAATGGGACCGACATGTAATTTCAGTCACTTTACTGCATGAGAATTCTGTATATTTCCACTGCAGTTAAAGAGATGTACAATCTAAACTTGTAATTCAGGTTCAAGGTGAATTGTCTGTTATATCAGAATGACTGCAAGAGGAATTTATGCTTAGTAATTTCCTAATTTAAATTTCTCTTTTAGGTACTCAAAGCAAGGTTTTATAGATCTCAACAAAATTCTCCCAATTTACAAGAATGAAGCAAAATATGTTGTCTTGTACTTTGTATTTCAGTGATACATCAGAAGCAAAAAAGAACTTTGAATATTGGTCTTATCCAGCTTGTACCAAAGGTCACAGGATCACAGGGTGTTAGGGGTTGGAAAGGACCTTGGAGATCTTTGAGTCCAACCCCCCTGCCAGAGCAGGATCATATAATCTAGCAAAGGTCACAAAGGAACGCATCCAGG
>JAAGNO010008780.1:64712-81368 GCA_033439905.1 Ceryle rudis
AAACCTCATTAGGTTCTGCTCTGCCCAGCTCTCCAGTCTGTCCAAGTCTCGCTGGATGGCCACACAGCCTTCAGGTGCTATCAGCCAAACCTCCCAGATTCATGTTGTTAGCAAACTTGCTGGTCTTTTGATACTGAAATACCTTTGTTTTAGCGGAAGTTGTTTGTCATTCACATCTTCACTTGTACTTTCTAATGAATTTATGGAGTTTATTTTTTTATTAATAAAACCCTTGCCACTCTCCTTCAAATATTTAAATGAGTAGCAATAGCTTATATACATTAAAAACATGTACTGCTATCCACCAAAGAATAAAAATGATAATTTTAACATATTAAAACAACCAAATAAGCACTTGTTTGACAAGAAGACTCCAAAGCCTTTCTGGAAACTACTACCTAATATAACAAGTGCTTAATTTTTTATATCAATCCCTTTTTTGCTATTATATATTCAAGTTATGGACCTGATATTAAATAGCATGGTCTAAACCACACAGCTCCATAGGCTATAATGGTCTGTCCCTACTTTTCCCAGACTGAAGTAAACATCATCCATGTGGTACTCATTTCACATAAAGTTCAGTTTCTGATCTGTGGTTACTGTCACTTGTTCAAGATAACAAACACAAAATGATGGGAGGGCAATGTGCTGCAAAGTAGCCTGGAAGTTATCCACAGAGCACGTCTTTTATATCTCAAATTGTAATCCAGCTCACAAGAATGCCTTTCATGTATGAAGAAAGAGGTTATTATCCTATCAGTGTACAATCTGTTAATAACAAACATCAGGGGAGAGCAATACATTTGCCCTGACAGATTTGTTGAACAGGCTTAGAAACTGTTCTGAATAGTGAAATACATTAAGAAAAAAGATGTTATTTATGGCAGAAGACAGGAAAGGGAGCTTTCCTCCTGGAATTTAAGAAACTTCAGCCAGCCAAAACATGGCAACATTTCCAAAATATGTTTGCATGATTAATGAAAGACAGGAGTTCTTATTTTCACCTCAGATTTAAAGGTGAAGGCCATGTCACTTGGTGACACATTTTTAACAGAAAAATGTTGAAAACCTATCAATTTTACTCATACAAAACATAGGCAGACCTGTGTTCCTATGAAAAGCTGGTCATTTTATTGGTTTGACCTCTGATTTAATTTTATTTCAATGTAGTTAACCTTAATAATTCATTTTTATTCAGCCTGCACTTCTGCATACTCTGGTCCTATCTGGCCTTTTTCAAGAAATATTATGAAATAGGAGATGGAGTCAACTTGCCTACAGGGGCCTATAGACATAGTTTTCTGATATAGTGAACCTTCAGACTTACTGTATGTGATTTGTATTTTATAATATCTTTATATTTTATATTAGTATTTAATATTATGTATATTATATATATACATACTGATGTACTGAAGGATAATTTTTTTACTGAATAGCCTTTTCTCTGATTACGACCACGGTATTGCCGATAATTACACACAGAGCTAATAAAACAAGAAATAATAATAATAAAAAAGGTTAAAACCAATTATGCTGATCATTATTTTGTGCTACTTAGGAAATGGTCACATGGATATGGAGATGTATCTGAGCATTTCAGAAATTTAGATTTTCTAGTTTCATGTATTTTATGCAGTAGGATTTGCAATAGATGGTAGATTTGCAATAGATTCCTGTCAGTTGTAACAAAAATGATCTAAAAGTTCAGCAAAGGATACTGTGTGTTTCTTCTGTCAGTAAAAGGAGGTTGTCCTTGTTTAGCTTATGTACTTCACAAATAGTAGAGATGGAGAGAGATCTAGGGAATGCCTTCCTTTCCCTCCCTATATGTGCTAAATCTGAGAATAAAAACCAGATTCCCTCCCAGTCTCACGTCTTCATTACTTTCCTCTCAGGGAAGCTGCTACAATGTGTGTGTGTCATGCAGTTACAGGTGGGTGTCAGAGGTGCTGCTTGGCAAGGCAGGACCTGGGCCAGACACAAGGCCACTGGGCTCTGGCAGTTGCTCAGAAAATAAATGTATCAAAGATGATGAGCATGGTATAGATATTATCAAGCCAGGTAGGCTCTGCAAACAATGGAAAAAAATCCCCTTGTTGAATCTGGCTTTCCTTGCTTCCGTGTTACACATTCCTGTCCTAGTCTCCCATAATTTTTTAGAATGAACCTTTGTTTTTGTGCTAAGAGTATGTACCTTCCACCTACAATTTTACAAATATTAACTAATAATATCTGCAATCAACCTTTAGTGAAAAAGGTCCTACCAATTTTTTCACTATAACGTTGTAAAATACTTTTGTAGTTCCTGACTTTGTTACTTGCGTTTTAAACTCACGTGACATATTTTCAAGAAAATAAAGTGAGAGACTAAAAAAACCAAACCATATGTAACAGTTTAGTTTTCCATTTATGAAGCAAAAGATACTGTCCTTAATAGAAAATATAATTTAGAAATCCAATTAAAGTATTATTGATCTGTTATGGACGTTACACGGTGAAAAGATTGACTATGAGCTATTTTCATTTTCATTCTTTATTCACATCTCATTGAGGGGGAAGAATGGACTTTGGCAACTCCATAAGAGTTATAAAGTGAAGACCTTTATTATCGGTATATCCCTTGGTTATATAGAGCAAGCTTCACTGATCACACACACCAACAATGATGATTGGATACATGTGATAGCCCACACATTGTTCATGCGCCTAAACCTGCTACACAATTAGCTGCATCAAACTCACCCAGTACCCCCATGTCCTTTTTTTCTCTACTTTGTTCTGCTTTATCTTCTTGCTTCATTGCCTTTTCTCCACCGTTCTTATTCCTTTGTGCCTTTTCATTGGTTCAAGGACAGTTCATGATAGCAGTGTCCATTTTCTTCCAACCAAGATCCCACATCTCATGGTGTGGGTTATTTTGTAGGTTTTTTTATGAACTTGTCAACTATTGAAATGGTGCTGAACTTGCAGGCTGAAGTCCACTAGTTATGTAAAAAAGACAGGTAAAAGCAGAAAACCATCAATTTCATTTGTTAGAGGAAAAATTGTAATGTAAGGATCCAACATTTTCACTCTGCAGGAATAACAAGGGAAATCCATGTGGGGTAATTCACTAAAAAAATCCACCAAACTGTATCATAGGTTGGTGTAAAGAGCACAGACACCAGACAACATAATTAAGTTAATTATTATTGGGTCTGTGATTCTGACTCATCAAACAAACAATGAACTTCCCCACACTGTATTGTGTTAGTATGTGTCAGTCTACTCAGGTAAGAGCTGGAAATCCTTGGTAAAGAAAGCATTATCTATGAAGTGATGGTCAAACAGGTATGTACTAAATCACAAGGACTGAAGTAGCTGGGAAAATCCATTTTGCATCTACTGCCATCTGATAGATGGGGGGGAGTGGATGAAAAATTTATAGATTAATATTTTTCTATCTCAATGGTATTTTTAGTTATCAGGCTTGTATTTGATTATTAATATTAGACACATGGATGCCTTATGGTTTAAATTTCTGTCAAATCTCTGACACAAGCGGAAGTGAAATTCACATATGGATTCAAAAATTCATATTTTCACTACCAGCAGGTGACTAAAAGACACAGTGTTGTGGTTTAAACCCAACCAGCAACTAAGCATCAGTCAACCATTTGCTCACTTCCTCCTCAGTGACATGAAGAAGGGTGAACTGGAAGGGTGAAAGTGAGAAAATTCACGGTCTGAGATAAAGACAGCTTAATAGGTAAAGGAAGAGCTTCACACACAAACAAAGCAAAACAAGGAATTAAATTACCAGTTCCCATTGGCAGGCAGTTATTCAGCCATCTCCAGGAAAGCAGGACTCCATTACATGTAATAGTTACTTGGAAAGACAAACTCCATCACTCTGAAGGTCCCCTGCTTCCTTCTTCTTACCCCAGCTTCATATGCTGAGCATGACATCATATGAAATATCTCTTCAAACTGTTGGAGTCACCTGTTCCGCCTGTGTCTTCTCCCAATAATTTGTGCACCACCAGCCTACTTGCTGGTGGGGTGGTGTGAGGAGCAGAAAAGGCCTCGACACTGTGTAAGCTCTGCTCAGCAATAACTAAAACATTCCTGTATCAACACTGTTTTCAGCACAAATCCAAAACATAACCCTGTACTAGCTACTATGAAGAAAATTAACTCTACCCCAACTAAAGCTAGCAAACACAGTTGTCCAAATCATATGTGCAATAGTGATCAAGAATATCAAGGTCTGAGGACCAAAAAAAGTTTGCCAGTAGGTATATTTTTGAGTTCATATGATTTCTTACAGATATTGCAGATAGAATTGTGGACTCCCACAAGTCCACACACATATATTTTTATTCCAATTTCAGCTTAAATGATTTTTAGGTGTCCTTTCTTCACAAGTGTGATCTCTCTGCAAGAGGTTGTACTGAATCCTCTGATTCAATTTAATAAAGAGAAGACTGAGAAAAGACAAATTTACACAGAAGCAGGCAGGTGGAGTTCAGTGAGATCCCTTATTAACACAAAATCAAATGTACTTCTAGAGGAAGTCCTTTTTCCCATATAGTTGACTGAGATTATAATTCGAGTGTTTAATTGGACATGATGGCAATCCTCTCCTACTGCACCATTTTTTTCTGCTTCTTGTTGCTATTTTAGCGCTGTGGAGATTACCCACTTAATACACTCCCATGCTTTGAGCCTCAGGCTTTGTATTGCAAACCAATATTCCCCTTTAAATTCTGTACAATAAACTGGAAGTTCTGAGTATGACATTTTCTTAACAAAGAGGTCTAAAGAAGTTGAAAAATCCATTTAGAAATTCACTGGACATAAGTGACTTTGGATCGGAAAGACTTTAAGATGTTATGGTTCACTCAGAGGTGTCTTAAGCTAGGGCTTTCCAGAGTCTCAGGGTTTAGGGAACAGTTGCATTTTCTTTAGTTTGTCCTAGCTATATTTGGCTTAGATTCAGAAGACCTTATTTGTCCCTTTAGTAGCTCCATGACCATAAGTGATTATGTCAAAAGGTTTTGTTTTGTTTTTTTAATCTTACAATTACTTGCTACAAATTTAAAACATCTTAAAATGAAATTGCTTTTGGATTCCTGATTTGTGGGAAGAGTTCAAACTGTTTGTAAGATAGGAGCACACTAAAACATATCAGCTGTTAATGCACTAACATGAAAGTTGCTGCTTTAGTGCTACTAACATTGAAGTTAATAAATATTTCATATTTGTTTATATTTCTGATAATTATACCCCATGTGGGTAAATATTGTTCTTGTTATTAATAATAATAGTGTTTAAAAGTGTCTGAAGAAAATCTAGGCTAATTCTACAACAGATTATACAAATATAAAAGCAGAGACAAATCTTAACTTTTATGAAGCCCCGCAAAACCATGTAAAATAGAGTTCAAAAACTTTACATATTTTGTGACTTGTATACTAATACTAGTTGGTGGATTGGTGGTGCTGAGGAAGACAAACAATAGAATAGTCCTCAGCCTTCTGCATGCTACCTTGCCAGTGTGCTCCATCACGAACCCTCACACATTTCTGTGGCAGAATAGATGCTTTTTCTTTGTTTCTAAGATCACATCACTAATGCATCAGCTAAATATTATCAAGATGATTACACCTTTTAGATATATTTTATAATTTCTTCCAGAAACAGCAACAGCTTCCTTCAGGCACTATACAATAGAAAAATATGCAGAATACCTACCTGAGGAATCTGCTATATATAATAGTTTGCTATGTCTAATGTAGGTGTGGTTTTATGCTTTTTCTTTCAATTTGGGCAATACTTTTTACCTCCATAGTTAATAATATTATCTCCTTGTCTTTTGGCTACCAAACTGTTGTGTCTACATATACATGCACTCATCTACTGCGGCTCACACCCACCCTTCCACCTACTCATGTACACACAAAGCTAAATACAGTGTTTTTAAAATAAAATCATTCCTTACTGCCTAACCACAATGACAACCCTGCCAGATCATTTGATTCACCATGAACAAAATACATGCAATATCCCACTAGTGAATCTTTTGGTTAAAATGAACATCATTTAAAACCACAGTATTTAAGCTTCTGGTAGTTGTGTTGTCTTCATTGTGATTCTGTGACAATGTTAACAGAATTTGAGTTCACAGAGTTCATAACTCAAGATCATGAAACACTGCAGACCAAATGTGCTAATCTGCTCTGGAATGTTGCCTCATCCCATCTGAAAAGTCTGTATTTGTGTTGAAGACATAACAAAGAGAACCTCTGCTTTCAGACACACTAAAGGTATTTTAAATACTCATCATGCTAAGGATCTCATTTATCATCAGTGCATTCAGATATCAATTTTATAAATGCACATTTCTATTTATCATCTAGAAACTGGGGATTTTAATCTCACACCTTCTCTACTCGGGAAATCAAAGAAAGCAAACAATCAGGTATTTTTTTTTTTTAATTTTTTTTTTTTTTTTTTATTTCTTGTAGTGCTAGCTTTTTTGCTTTAAAACTGGAAGTCAGAGTATATGAGCTAAAGCCAAATCCCACAGCTTTTATGACTTGGAACATGTTAAGATGTATGTTTTCTTATTTATAAAAGAGGTAAAAAATGGCAAACAAAGGAAGGATAGCATAAAGAGAAACTGAACTTCTGTGGTTATAATGTAAGTGTATAGTTGCAAACTGAGAGCTCTTTGCAGAGATTGTGTGATACTGACCTTTCCCACAAAACAGAAGAAGATAATACTTTAAAAATTTTTAGAGAAGCTGAAATGCTTTTCATTAAACAGAAAAAAAATCATCCTTTGGTTCACACTCCTTAATGGAGTGTGCCACCAGTTATTTTCTACAATAACCCCTTTCCAGTAATGAAGTTTGGGTATAATCTTTAACAGCTTTCATTAGTAGTATTGAAAGAGGTATGTCTCTAATACATGGGCACACTTGAATACATTTCCACATTCACACTGTCTTAAAAGGTGATTGTAAAGGTGTTTCAAAGTCAAGGAATCAAAAATAAGAAACTACAGCTTTAATTCTGCCTGCTTAGGCACATCCATTTGGCACAGTTTGGGATTTTGTGAGCCCCTACTGCCTCAGTCACTGCTGAGGATGAATGATGTACCATAATATTTTTTGGTTTATATTTAAATTCTTACTCATAAAACTGAATAATTACACAACTCCAGGTGGGGTCTTATCTGTAGAACAGAGGAGCAGAATCACCTCCCTTGACCTGCTGGCCACACTTCTCCTGATGCAGCCCAGGATACGATTGTCTTTCTGGGCTGCGAGTGCAGATTGGCAGCTCATGTCCAGCCTTTCAGTACTGCCAGTTCATTCTTCACAGGGCTACTCTCAATCCACTCACTGTATCCACGTTTTGGATTGACATGACCCAGTTGCAGGACCTTGCACTTGGCCTTGTTGACCTTCATCAAGTTTGCACAGGCCCAACCTTCAAGCCTGTTTTGGTCCCTCTGGATAGCATCTCATGCCTCCAGCATGCCAATGGAACCACACAGCTTGATGTCATCCACAGACTTGCTGAGGCCACACTCAATCCCACTGTATATGTCACCTACAAAGATGTTAAATAATACTGGTTCTCGTATGGATCTCTGAGGGACCCTACTTATCCCTATCTCCCCCTGGACATTGAGCTCTTGACCACACCACTTTGAGTGTGATAATCCAGCCAAATCCTTACCCACTGAGTGGTCCATCCATAAAATCCATGTGTCTCCAGTTCAGAGGCAAGGATGTTGTGCAGGACAGTGTCAAATGCTTTACATAAGTCCAGGTACATGACACCAGTTGCTCTTACCTTATCTGCCAATGCTATAACCCTATCACAGAAGGCCATCAAAGTTGTCAGGTATGTTTTTCTCTTAGTGAAACCGTGTTGGCTGTCACCAATCACCTTCTTATTTTCCATGTACCTTAGCATAGTTTCCAGGATGATCTGCTCCATGATGGTGCCAGGCACAGAGGTGAGACTGACTAACCTGTAGGTCTCCAGGTCTTCCTTTTTTCATTTCTGAAAAATAAGGGTTATGTTTCCCCTTTTCCAGTTAGTAGGAGCTTCACTGGACTGCCACAATTTCTCAAATATGATGGATAATGCCTTAGCCACTTCTTCTGCACTTTCCTCGGGACTCTCAGATGCATCTCATCAGGTCCCAGGGACTTGTGCACCTTCAGGTTCCTTAGCTGGTGGGCAGTACTTCATTCTCCCAGTCCCTGCCTTTGGATCTTGTATTTCACTATTTTTGGTAGTCCTAAGTGGAAAAGGAACTATTAAAATCACAGAATGAGTTTAGATTTTCAGGTATGGGAATGGATATAAAAATCTTCTTAAATAGTTCCCTTTTAATTCTTGAAAGAGTTTGATTTCTTTCTTTTCCTTCATTCTTAATTTCATTTTAGGTTTTAGGCAAAATTTGTTGGTTTTCTTAGGAAGCTGATTTGTTGGTGTAGTTAAGTTACAAGAGCTCTTGAAAAAATTAAAAGATTTATTTATCCAGTGTAACATTCACCAACCTTTGACTCCTTTTGTTTCCTGATGGCTATTGTTCAGGATATTTTCAGAAGTCTGAAGCAAGTAATTTTAAGACTTGATCTTAACTCACATGGATAGTATATATATCTTTCTAATGAAAAAAAAAACCAAAACAAACCCAAAACAAAATCACAAGAATAGTAACCATTGCTTTTAGAAGAATAGTACCAGAAAAACTCTATTAGAACTAAAACTTTAAAAGTTACAGTAATATTTTCTACATAACATTTGATGTGGAAGTAGTTATACTGGTATGATGTGTGTTGTATCAGTACAGTTTAATTCCCCTGTAGAAGGAATTTCAGCCTCCTGAGAAATTAATTACACTTCAAGTCTTTCTGGCATAATTTGCTGGAAGAAATATTTTTTTTTCCTGACATAGTAATCCTTCTTGTGAATTTAAAGTAGCATTTAGAATCAATATTACACCACATAAAATGAACAGTCTTATGGTTGATATATATATTTTTTACTGTTTAACAATATTTAATATTAATATTTAATATTTTACTACCTATAGATATAACCAACACCAATAAGAGAAGACAAAACAACCCATTTTAGGTCTCTAAAAACCCCCACTTTCTAAATTAAAAGTAATGAACTTTGATTCATAAAATTAATTTTAAATGGAACCTTTCTCAAGAAATGTTTGTGACAAATATGTATTTATGCAAATTTGACAGTAATAAGAAAATAGGTGATGCAAAAATGGAAGGGGGAAAAAAGATAATAAACCAAAGGAAAGGCAGATGAAGATTTAAGGTATATAATACCAATAAAATCCTTCAGTCATTTTTTGAGCATAGTATTTAGACAGAATCTGCTAATGTAATTCCTTTACAAAAGGATTTCTTACTGTCCTTAAAAGAACAGTGACTTTCTAACAAGATTGTAATATGGGATTTCACCAATTTACTGTTTCAAACAGTATTTCTACAAGCTGGAATTTCCTGGCTTTAACTAATGAAACTTGTGCATTAGGCCCCAGGTATGGAAAGAAGGCCTTTTCAGTTTAGTTTTGTTGTACTAATTCTCCCTATAAAGTATGAATATAGTAACATCATATTATTATTTGCAAGTTGGCTGCATAGTAAATGACAAGTACTTTCTTGATTTTTTAATAAGTTTTCTAGCATGCAGAAATTTTGTCTGAAGATATGTCTGTAATGATCACACAAGTGTAAAACACTAAAGCATCTTCTGGCATTCATTGTTATATGTACAACTACCTGATTTACCTTTAAAAGTTGAGTTTGGAAAAGTTGCATATTGCATGACAACAAAATAAAACTGTGAATTTAAATTGAATGTACATTAAGAAAATTTTTCCAATATTGCTTCTGATTTTTCAGGTTTCACCTTTCTATCTATATTATCTGAAGTTAAATATCTAAAAATAAGAAAATGGTTGTTTTATTTTCAGCAGTTTTTCTTGTAGTGAAATACTGGGAACATTCCTTAGCAAAGTTTAAGAAAATGAATTTATATTTTGTCTTTTCAAACCGTAATAATAAACTATCAGAACAACAAACAACAGAGGACCTTTGCCAATACAACAGCAAATGCATTTTCTGAGAATAACTATGACTAGTCAGAAAATAAGATCACACAGATGTGGTCACTGCTGTATGTCCACACATGTATATGCACATAGCCTCTAAAAACCCTCAGTCCTTCCATACACAGCTAAAATTGAAAAAGCCCTGATTTTGCAATGAGTATATTAACAGCAGGGTCCTTGTTTTGATACATTCTACTGCTGACACCTCAATCTGGTGAAAATGTGTAGCTCTGTAGTAGATGGCTACATAGACAAAAGATTTCTAGAACGGGCAAAACTATAATTATGGCATTTACAGAGCAGTGGTTCAATCACTATATGAATTAAAATATATTTCCCTCCAGATCACCTCTCCAGTATCTCCCATACCACTTCTACTTAAAATACAGTACTCTAAGGATTAAAGAGTTAAGAGTTGACTACATTTAAAGGTTTTGTAGTTATTTCACTTTATTCTTCAAACACCTTCATGATAATGCCTATGCTATGACACGCACGGTTACACCTACATTATCACATTGCATAAGAATGTTACAGAATTAAAAAAAAAAAAAAAAATCTCAATCTCATATTGAATAGGCATTTACACAATAGAATTGTAGACTTTTATGCAAATGTCTTCCACCCACCTACACAAAAATTTGAATTCAAATGGGTAGAGATTCAGACAGGCTATTTACAAAATATCAAGCTCATGAGATATATGCAGATGAAACACTTGTCTTAAACTAGTCATCCAACAGAGACAACAAGAAACAATAAAAACGTTCTAATAAGCTTCCAAAACACAAACCTGCAGTTATCAAAAGTGACATCACCTGTGCAGTAATTAATGTACTTAATTTATTCAAAGCAGTTCATTTGCAAATAGGACTAATGTCTGACTAAAAGTGGAAACCCAAAGGCAAAATGAAATAATCAGAGGCTAAGAAAAAATAATAGCTGTACACAACTATTGTTAAAACCTCCTAGATAATATGCATGACATGTTCTAGTAGGAGATTAGAGTTCAATGTTCTCACTGTTTTCTCCAGACAGTACTAATTTGTTTCCAATTAGTAAAAAAGGTACTGCAACTGATTTAACAGAGTAATGTGGCCATGGGAATATTGTCTCTGCTTGTGATCTTGCCACAAAATCTGTTCTCCTTTGTGCTACTTTGTTCTGAAAAATTATACCCAGCTAGCTGTCTGCTGTCTGCTTGCAACATACTCAATCTGTTGTGGGTTTTTTTTGGTTCTTTGTTTGTTTGGGTTTTTGTTTTGTTTTTGTTTTGTTGTTCATTTTCGTTTTAACAGAATTTCTTTTGTGAGAAAACACGTTAATTTAGACATCCCTTCAACCACATTAGATACCACTACATAAGTATTTGTAGCTGCTCTGGTGGAAATAATAATGGAATAATTGAAACCAATTATAAAGCTGTACTTAAGCCACTTGCAACAGTCTGCAAGTATCTTGCATGGGAATTATATATTGAACAAAGATTAATGAACTTCTGTCCTCAATGTGGTGTTGTTTTGGGTTTTGTTTTTGTTTGTTTGTTTGTTTGTTTTCCAGGTAGTTGTTAATGCTCTAATCTTTTATAGGAAAATGGTTTTTTGCACTGTTGTAGAGTAGGCAATTGTTTCCTTATGAATCTAATCTTCCTGATGCCTTTGCAGTGGCTTGTGAGTCACCCTAAGAGCTGTAGGAACAGAAGCAGAGAAGGTGGGGAGAGCACAGATTCTAAAGAACAATAGTGGACCTTTGCATTGAGGTGACACCATTGCTTGTCTTTCCAAATAAAAGTTGGGAAATTCTACTATTTTTTTCTTTCCTTCTCTTGCTAAACTGCAGTTGAAAGGTCAGGAAGCAGAAGAAAAGTTACCATCTCAAAAGAGAAACCAATTAAAGAAATAAAAAAATGAAACAAAAATAGCAAATTTACTCTCAGGAGATTCTCCCTGTACGTGCAACTCCCAAATCCTTCAGCTGCACAAAATATCTCTTCAGTAAGGAAAAGATACACTTAACTTGAGTGGCATGTGAAAAAAAATCACTTCTAAGACAAGAAGGTGTTCTGACTGGGCAGAAGATTCATTACCACTTGCAAACTTAGATGAATATATTGATGAATTTAGAAATGTATTTACCAGTTTTTGTCACTTCTTGAATAACCGTTACTTGAATGTTGACCTACGTTTTCAATTAACTATCTCATCAAATGGACAAGGAACTTCTATCCTGTATTAAGGCCTGGTGTGAGCTGCTTGGAAAAATGACTTTACATTATTGTGCCTCAGCTTTCTCAAGTTTAAAACAAGTTTGTTAAAGGTAGTCATTCTATATTACTGACTCAGTTCTCTACCTTTTATATAGCAGCTGCCTCCAAAGTTTTGCTTTTTATAAATCATCACTTCTCATTGAAAATGCATTTACTCACAACATTTATGATCACTTCTAGTTAGCATATTGCCACAGAGAATAACATATACTTTTCCTAGATACATATAAATAATATATAAATTAGTTTCCAAATTGATGTTCATACAATATAAAAATTAATTTCCAAATTGATGTGCATACAGCTACTGGCCAAATAAATAAAAGTAATTTATGTTTGAAGATAGCATAAGTTTACATTTTTTACAGTTCTAAAAAATCAGATTGTGTGCTCCTTTTTGTTTGGCTTTGCTCCTTCATTCTACAGCTCTTGCTACTGCCATGCACAGCAGGAAATTCAGCTGAAGTCAAAAGACTAAGCAAATAAACAAAGCAGCTGCTTTAGAACACTTCAGACAGGGTCAAGTCCAGGACAGATTAACTAAAATACGGAAGGTGAAAAATTAAAAAAGCATAAAAATAATTTACAAGCATCCCACCATAAAGGGTATCTAATTTGTTTTTTTAATTCATTCAGTGTTTCTTAAAAAAGTGAAGGAAAAGTCATGGAGGGAGATTGCTAGTTGAAGCCTAGGGGTCTAGTTTTGATTTTGGGTGCATATGTGTGGTTCCTATTTGTCTCAGAAGAGGCCTGAGGCCACAGTTTGGCCCTGAGTGATTTGTGACAGATGGTGAATAACAAATAAACTCTCTAAGCAGAGATCAAGGGCTTTGGGTAAGCATCTCAGATTCTTGCCTGAGAAGATGGAAGGTCTTTGTTATAACTTGTATTTCAGCAACCTCTATGTGTCATTAAACCTTAAATAAATACAGTAGGCACAGTGATGGGAGAAATTTATTAAACAAATATATGCAGAGATGTTTAAAGGTTGCTGCTTCTGACTGCTGATCATTGTCACTCTCTTTAACAAGGCCCTTAATCTAGCCTGACATATGGACAGGGTGGAAAACCTGAGAGTTTATGCATTATACCAGAGTGACCAATCTAATAGACAACACAAAACCTTCTGCTGAGAAAGCTCTTCATCATATCATTAGCTTAGTGTATCAATCTATTGCTAGTGTGCCAAGATACTTCAATATGCCTACATGAAAGCAGCTTGCTGTAAAATACATGTTTTTTAGAAATGAGAACCTCTGGAAAAGAGTAAGTGAGGTATCTAAATTTGGGCCTGGTTTTAGAAAGAGGATGCTAATGGATAGTGCAGAGGGCTTATTTTTGAGAAAAATGTATTTGTTGTAGACATTGACAATAATCAGGTCCATAGATTTCTGAAAACAGACTGTTTAATGCAAGTCTTATGCAAACATGGGACATCCTAGTTAATCACAGAATCACAGGGGTTGGAAGGGACCTCTGGAGTTCATCTAGTTCAACCGCCCTGCCAAAGCAGGTTCACCTAAAGCAGGTTGCACAGGATTGCATCCTGGCAGGCTTTGAAAGACTACAGAGAATGAGACTCTACAACCACTCTGGGCAGCCTGTTCCAGTACTCTGTCACCCTCAAAGTAAAGAAGTTTTTCCTGATGTTCATATGGAACCTCCTGTGTTCCACTTTGTGCTTGTGGCCTGATTCCGTCCTCCTGACACTCTCCCTTTAGATATTGATAAGCATTGATACAATTCCCTCTCAGTCTCCTACAGGCTAAACAGCCCCAGTTCTCTCAGCTTTTCCTTGTAAGACAGATGCTCCAGTGCCCTCATCTTCTTTGTAGCCTTCCATTGGACTCTCTCCAGCAGTTTCCTGTCTCTCCTGAACTGGGGAGTCCAGAACTGGACCCGATAGTCCATATGTGGCCTCACTAGGGCTGATTAGAGGGGGAGGACAATCTTAATGCAACCCAGGATACTATTGGCCTTCTTGGACACAAGGGTACATTACAGGCTCATGGTTAAGTTGTTGTTCACCTGGATTACAAGGTCCTTCTCTGTGGAACTGCTTTCCAGCAGGTCAATCCCTAACCTGTACTGGTGCATGGCGTTATTCTTCCCTAGATGCAAATATTCTATTGGACTGTGTCATTTGACTAAAATATCATTCATATAGCCAAAGAATAGTTTGGCATTCTGCAATTTAATGTTCTCATATTAACTCCAAGAAGAGTAGTGCTAAACTGATATTACCAGTTTCATACTGTACCCATGGTATTAACTTAGACACTGACTGCATGCAGGTGAATTCTAATGCATAGTATTGATCTGGAGGGTTTTTTTTCCCCCTTCAGATGTATCTTAGCTTCTAGCCTCAATCTTAAAAGTTAAGATGGATGTTCAGTATTATTATATAGCATAAAGGGTAAAAAAAAAATTAATTTCATCTCCTGGTGCTTCATTCCCTCATCTTCCAGTGCTCAAGCAGTGAGATTGTAACAACTGTCAGCATAAAATCATTTATTAGCCAATGTTGTGACAACTTCTGGCAGATGAATATATTACTATATGTACATTGATAGTCCTGAAATCAACTTTCTGATTAAAGATGCTAAAAGAGTATGGCAACCAATCAACTGTTTTTAATAGGGTAATAGTGTCATAAAGCACTGCATTGCAGGAGAATAGTAAGATCTAGGTAAGAAAAAAAATATGTGTGAATGATGCATTTTCCAAGACTGATGCAGATAGGTGATAGCTGCTTATTACCGTTTATGCATTTTAAATGTGACCTGAACAGATAAAAAAGGACAATTTCAAGGAATTTTGTCTTTCTACTTTCAAAAATGTTATGAAATCAAACAGAGGAAGGATTCTCATCTTTACCAACCTCGTGATAAGTTACCAGAAAAGCTTTAATTAATCTTTAGCTTGAATTCTAGATGTATGTAAATTTCTATTCAAATGTATTGATGACTCTGACTTTAATGGGAGGACTTCCTTTTCTCACAGTATGCCTTTGGACTGGCAAGTAAAAGCCTTCCTTCCTACACTGCTTTCAGACCATTATTCAGCCATAACTGAGGACTTGTGCCTCTATGCCCTGGTCTTTTCTCACCTTTTAAACCTCATTAATACTTTTCTGCCATGTTCTTTATAATTCAATTTGTTAAATGCAGGCCTCATTCAGTATGTCATTAGCCTAGTAAAACTTTCTATGTTTGATTATTTTACACAGAAGTAATGTAGATCAGAATCTAATGGAAATCTTTGCTACTGGCAACAACATTGAACTGTTAATTTTTCATCATCAGGTCTATGGTTCTATGGTCATACAGAGAAATTTCTTGTACAATATTGCCTACACAATATAGATAAACATGTAACAGAACAAGTTATCAAACTACACTAGCAATATTTATGCAACAAATTTATTCCTTTAAAAAGATATCCTGCAGGCTGCTGACCTATCAAAAAAGCTAAGACCAAGTAAAGATTATAAAATACCTATGTTATACTGATTCCCCTTAAAACAATATAGCAAGGGCTAGTCCTGTTGAAATGTGCAGAATTTTATAGCTACTTTAGTTCACTGAATGGCACTGTAAATGACTGCATATAATAAAATCATCAAGGATTAGTGCTTTACGTATTTTATAAGAGTATATTAAAATGCTGTTAAGACACTACCTATCTTTCTTAACCTTCAAACAGAATCTACTTCTGACAGCTTCAATATTACTATTAAAAACTGAGTCAAAAATCATGAAATTAAGTTAAATATCATGGAATGTAAAATAAATGCTATACATTTGCTTCTTTGTTTCCCCTTTGCATTCTTGTTTCTGAGCATTCAAGGTTATTAAATGAAGAAATTGAAAGAGTTTTTTTTCAAATGGCTGATATATTTGGGAGAAATTATAGAAAAGAGAGTAATGGTATCAATAAATAATTAAACAGCCAATACTAGCATAAAATAACCTGACACCATGAGTTGAAAATTATGAAGAGTTAAATGTCAGGATACATTACTGTGTTTTTCTTTTTATTTCTGTTGTTTATTTTTTACAATCCAACTTGTATTTATGGAGATTTGCTTTCATTTCCTGTTTATAAGCAATATATGTTTTTTCTTTAAAGACATTTAGATGGTTTATATTTATAGAAGTATGATCATGCATCATTAAATATGACTTTCAAAAGCAAAACTTTCACATGTTTATACATCTATATAAAATGTTATAGT
>JAAGNO010008783.1:0-14568 GCA_033439905.1 Ceryle rudis
AAGGTGAGGCGGCGGGGTGGGTGGGTGGGTGCGAGGGGGCCGCGGCACCGCAGCGTACTGTTGCTGTTGATTTCAGCTGGGTGCCGGCGGCTTTCTGAGAGAAGCGAGTGGCTTTGAAAAGCCCTTCTTTCCCCCCGCAGGTTTCTGCTTTGCCTGCAAGTCATTCCCGAAGGTGTTGTGTTTTGTTTTTTCCTCGCTAGATTCTGGTATGGAAGGAGCTTGACTATGGCTCAATGACCGAGGCGGAGAAGCAGATGCTTGTTTCGGAAGTGAATTTGCTTCGGGAGCTGAGGCATCCGAATATCGTCCGGTATTACGATCGGATCATCGACAGAAGCAGCACGACTCTGTACATCGTGATGGAGTACTGCGATGGTGGGGACCTGGCTAGCTTAATTGCGAGGTGCATGAAAGAAAGGCACGTGAAATCTGTTTGTGGCAATTTTGGAGTATTTAGCGTGAGGTGTCTTGGCCAATCAAAAGCGAAATGTGTCTTTTCTTAACAACTTCTGAACAACGGTAGCTTTAATCCTCTGGACCCAGCAACTCTCTGAAATGTGAAAGGTTTTGTGTATTACTGTGACACCGATGGGAATTGCACTAATGAATTTGCAACTCGTTTGATGTTTATGTTGAAATAGTAAAAAAAAAAAAAAAAAAAAAAACCAAACCAAAAAAAACGAGCTCCCTTTTTAGGCAGAAGCTGTTAAAGGGTTTCTGCATGCAGTGCTGTGCGTGGGGCTGAAAACAAACCAGGAAGTCAGATAAGTAGCTTATCTCTGGGTTCTTCTGGCTTGTCTATCAGTAAAACTACTTGTACCCTATTTTTTGTTAGAACACCAAAGTATATAAAAGGGAAAAGTGGTTTTGAATGTGCTGTTAAGAGCTACTTTATGTGCCTGCATGTAAAGCTGGTGGAGACACCACCAAGTTGGTAAGACTTCACTCTGGTCTAATATTACACTTAGCAGCCTACTTCTTAATTATAACAACAGCTTTCACATTCTTAAATCAAACAAGTATATGATGCCACCTGTGTTTCTTTGTGAGAATAGTCTAACGTGGTGCTGCAGCTGCCTCCAAACATCAGTGTTTTCATTTAAGATAGGTTATACTGAAAATCAGTCCTGGCTTGGCTCTGTTGCATGTTGCCTGATATAAACAGATGACAATATACTGTTATCGTAAGTGATCAAAGGGACTGCTCTAGCCACAAAAATATCAAATTGATATTTGTATTGTAGGCAATGGAAATGCTATGCATTTGTTAAACTCCTTAAGGGAGGAAGGAAATATTACAGGGATTCTGCAACAAAAGTCTAGATGTCTTCCAACGTATTTGGAGTGGTTTTGTTTTTCTTAATTTAAATTTCCATTTTTAAAAATAGCATCTGTAGATGCTTGTTGCTGTTACCTTTCTATAAAGGTAGTGGGGTTGTGATTGTTTTATAATAGTAGTTACAAGAACTAAGACTAGCAGCAACTGCTGAAACTGACCTATGCTCAGAGAATGCCTTCGTTAAACTATGTGTTCATCTTTCAGGCATTACTTGGAGGAAAGCTTTGTTCTCAGAGTATTGACTCAATTGACGTTGGCCTTGAAGGAATGTCACAGACGGAGTGATGGTGGAGTTACTGTGCATCGTGACCTAAAACCAGCAAATGTCTTTCTAGACGGCAAGCAGAATGTGAAACTTGGAGATTTTGGACTGGCTAGGATATTGCATCATGACACCAGCTTTGCCAAAACATTTGTTGGCACTCCATATTATATGTCTCCAGTAAGACCTCCCTTCTGTGCCTTTTCTTCCCTCTGAGATCTGTTTTCTGCAGTGTTGCTCTTGGAGTCTATGAATGTTTGGGAGGTTTTAATGAAGAGTTACTAGTATATATGTTCTGGAGAGGGTTATTTTGTAGGGGTTTTTTTTCACCTCCTTTCTTCCCCACACCATCACTAACTCATTTCCCCTAGGAATTAAAATCCTAGTAAGAATGTGTTATTCCATGATGTGGTGCATTTTGTGCGGGAAAGATTAATGCTGACTGAAATATAGAATTGTATCAACTGAAGATTGGTGCAACACTTCACTGGTGTAGTACTGCCATAATTTCTTAACATTCTGCTAGTAAGAGTAGCTGTGGAGATTAATTAAAGATGAAATCTTAAAAGTAACCCCAGTAAGTAATAGTTTAAGGTTTGAACAGTAGGTGGTTATCCTTCAATAACAGAACACTGCTATTAATAAGCAGTGTTTAATATATTAATAAGCCTAAGATTGTTCTCTTTCTTTAGGAACAAATGAACCTCATGTCATACAATGAAAAATCTGACATCTGGTCTCTAGGATGTCTCCTGTATGAATTATGTGCTCTCTCGTAAGTATAGTAGTGTGGTAATGAATGTGGAAACATAGCTGTTAATGCAGGTAGGGTTAAAATTTGTGTAGATGAAAGCTAAAGGTTTTGAGACTACTCCTAGATTTTTATATCTGCATTGATCTTGACTTTAGGTGGCCAAAATCAACCTCCAATGGCAGCTTTTTTCTTAGTCTGATAATTTTAATGAAAATAAGTCCTGTAAAACTAGTGAAAGATTTAAAGAAAAATCTTTTTCCTCAGGCCTCCATTTAGAGCTTACAACCAAAAGGAGTTGGCAGAAAAGATAAGGGAAGGGAAGTTTAGGAGAATACCCTATCGTTACTCGGAGCAGCTGAATGAACTTCTTAAAGAGATGCTGAATGTAAAGGTAAGAATTACTAATTTTTCCATCTATAATTTGAACTAGTACTAAAATACTAGCTTTTCTCAATTATGAAACAAACTGATCTGAAGTAGTGTTTGCTGTTGCCTTGTCACGAGCAATATCCCTTGTAGGGGAAGGAAGGAGGAATTGTGCCTTGAGTCCTTTAAATAAAGGCACCAGCTCAAATGTTATGCCAGGTTCACAGGACAAAAACAGGCCATCTTTCTATTGGCTTACACAAAACTTCCTAACAGTTGCTTAACAAGGTTTTACACCTTCAGGGTTAAAATGGTTCCAGTGTGTTTGGAAGCTGGTACTTTGTCTTCATCTCAGATTTTGCATTATATGGCTAATGTTATAGCTCTTCCCCCCTGCCATGGCTGGCATGGGGGTGTTGAGAAGAATACTGCATGGAACAACAAAGCTGTAACAAGAACCTAAGTCTCCAATGGGTATGGATCCTTTGTGAATCAAATGGCATGTAGAGATGCAGGGCATTAGGTCCAGAACCTACTGACAATTGCCTCTGTAGGCTCACCACCCCATTCTGGCTCTGAAAGGAGTAGGTGCCTGGTCTGGGAGAGACAGACTTGCAGCCTCTGAAGCTGAAGGCTGGTAACAGCCTCCTCTCTTAGCTTTTTGTCATCTGTGCTACCCATTCCAAACTCCATTCCCTGCCCCCCTTCCCCGCCCCCCAACTTCTCCTTCACTGTATAGCTCTTCAGCTGGATGCCATCTCTGGTGGAAATTCCCTTACCTGGGAATCTCTGGCCTTAATGTTTCTTGGTTACAGATGAAACTTTTTAGTAATGTCTTTCCTTTAGGATTATTGCCGACCTTCTGTTGAAGATATTCTGCAGCATCCCTTGATAGCAGATTTGGTGACAGAAGAACAAAGACAAAATTGTGATAAAAGAGGCCGGAGATCATGGGAGCCAGAAAGGCTGCAGCATTCGGATGCTGCAGCAAGTGAACTGAAAAGGAAGGAACAGCAATTACAGGAGCGAGAACAAGCCATCAAAGAGAGAGAGCAACGTTTGGAGCGTATGATATTTCACTTTGGGAAAGGGGTGGCAATGGGATTCTGATTCAAAAGAATAAATGTAGAGGTAGCAAAGGTACACAGTTTTCAACCCCCTCATTTTAATGCTCTAGGGTATTGTACCCCTGCATTCATTACTAGAATTCTGTCTAAAGACTAAAACAAGAATGCTTGGGCTTACTCATCTATACTAGTTCTTGTATCTTAGTAACTTAAAACAACTGGCAGTTTGGATATAGAAGTCTGGTTTGGGAAGATTATCAACCATGACTGGTAATACAGAAAGTATAGAGAAAGATAGGGTTACAATATATTGTTCTACACTATGCAGTGTAGGTTGCTTTTCACCTCCTCTGCCTAAGTTAACACTGGCTATACTAATGTGTAACCGAAGGTGAGCCTAATATTGGAGCAAAACACCTCTTTTTATAAAAGGTGTGCCCTACAGGTAGCTTACTTGTGAAACTGTGTAGCTGGTTAGTCCTCAAGTATTGAGATTCCTTGTCCATGTAAAATACCTCTTTGCCTATACAGCAGGTTCTGTAATTCAGATTTTAATAATATATATTGTTTTCTGTGCCTGAATAACTGCTGCTGTAAACAGGGTATTTAGTCATACCTGAATTATAGTATTTATCTAACTATTTAGATCCAGTGTCATGTGTGCTATGAGTTAATGTGCAGAACAGAAAGCTACTATAGCTTCATAGTTGCATATATGGCAGAGTTTGGGGAGTGGGGGTGGGGGGGAAGCATGCCTGGCACTTCAGAGTACTTGTCCAGTGCTTTATCAGTGGATTCATAAAGGTGTATCTGCACAGCAGTTATCTTTGTTTAGAGCCATAGAAGCAGAAATATAGGTCCATCTGACAGGCTGTTACTGCTGTCTCTTTCTGCAAGAATATCTATCATGCATAATTAGTCTACCTTTTAACATTTATATTTTAACACTGCATACTACTATATTTCTATTTGCAGAGAGAGAACGGGAACTCTGTGTTCGAGAGAGACTGGCAGAGGACAAACTTGCTAGGTATCTTGCTAACCCATAATTGCCTATATTAGAAACTTTAAGATCTTACAACAAAAAGCTTGAACGTCTCTTTTTTGAAACAGAGCTGAAAACTTGATGAGGAACTACAATTTCTACAAAGAGCAGAAGACAGTAGCTTGTGCAGATGGTCCAGGTATGAATATATGCAAGAAGCCACTTGCAGTGAGAAATGTAGGCTGGTATGACCAGAAGAATGCCCCTGATGCTCAACATGCTATACCTAGTCCCATTGTAGCAATCCAAAGCCCAGTTACCTCTGCATGGTTGGGGAGAGACTATTGATTTTCTAATTTGCAAAAAGACTTAATGAATGATGCTCAACTGTGAGTAAGAGTTACCTGTCAGCACTGCAGTCTTGTGCTGTTTTGAAAATGAGGTTCTTGTGGTAAGCTAATGGAAGTGCAGACTTGTAATCCAAACTTTTCTTGGAGCTGCACTTATTCTACTTATGGATGTCTTTTATAGACCTCTGTTTTGGTTAATTTTAATAAAGTTACACACATCTAATCACTTCAGCTTTTGTTCAGCTTCCAAAAACTTTAATGTGCAAAATATCTGTTGCAAGTGACCCAGCTGTAACTGGTGCACTGTAAAAGCTCTGAAGAATACAAACTGCTATCATCATGATCCAGTTTAACTTGCTAGAGAGAAAGAGAGGAAAAAGGAGGAGGAAAAAAAACCCAAACAAAACCAAACACACACCAACACCCCAACCCACAAAAAAACCCCCGAACATATGTAACTATGTACTATAAAACAACCTATAATCTTTTTTATAGTATTTATTACCCCATAAATATTTGACTCTGACTTCTGGCTTTGGTTCAGTATTCACTGTCACCACAGGTAGTATCTTTTAATAGTAAAAATGATTCAAGTATCTATATGCTGGTAGAATATATTGGTAGAATATTAAAGGGCCAGGTCCAAAGTAGTATGCTTGAACAAAGAAATGTGAACACCCTTTAACATGCAACAGTTCATTTTGGTTTAGTCAGATAAAGCACGATGAGCATGTCCCTGTCTCTAATACAAGTAAAACTGGTGTAATTTTTCAAGAAATGCCAATCACAGCAGGAAAGAACACAAGTAAAATGCCATCAGAAGTAAGTGATACTTGAGCTATTTCTAACATTCCTGTCAACTTTGAGAATTCCACTTGTCTCAACCTATTATCTGACTTTGATACATTAAAGAATATAAAATTAAGAATAAATTTATTGTGCTTTCTGATGTTGTGTCTCATGGGGTGACTGAAGGTCAATGGCCTTCGGCATTTGCTTCTGTTCTTTTCTGCATCTCTCATCCCTTTAGATGATGATTTGACATTAAGAGGGGTATTAGTTTTTGAAGATGAGCAAAACTACTTTTGAGTGGTTACCACCTCAAGACAGACAATGCAGACACCTTAATAGAGTTGTTAAAGACTGACCCAATCTTGCAGTACCTGTAGATCACTTGTTGCAATGTTTGCTACTCTTCCAACTCATTCCATGGCATTCTTGTAATACAGTTTCTAAAATCCACCCTCTTCTGCTATGAGTGGACTGTTTCCCCAGTATGCTACCCAGAGCAGTTGCTTAAACGTTACTGTATTTTTCACAACTGCATTGCATCTTGCACATCTCTTAACTCCCTAATTTCTCCTCCAAGTCAGTTGTGTAGTTCATGCCACAATAAAATGGAATACTAAAAATCCTGGTTGGCAAAACAACATCCTACGGGCTACCCTATTTTTGCACGTTTTCTGATTCGTAGGGAAAAAGTTAATATTAAAACAGAATATGAAACTTTTTGTAGTTTCATGTTCTGTTTTAACAGAATACTGAAGTGTTCACTCTCCTCTTCAATTTAGTCCTCACTTCTGTGCTTTTTGCATCCTTGCTCTAGCCTAATGAATTGAAAAATAAGGCTTGGTCAGGGGTAAGATTAGTATAGCTAGACTATAATTAAAAAAAAAAAATACACTTCAAATTAAGCTATTACAAAAGGTAACTTAGGTGTCTTAGTAGATTTTTATGGTATTTTTTTTTTTGTACCTTGGATCATTAAAACCCAAACAAAGTAACTGCCTTTTGATGGTGGCAGTACTATACAGCTGAAACATAGCTATGCTATGCAGATTCCTGTTGTGGAGGCTGCAGTGAAAGTAACTTGTTAATTTTTAATATCTAAGCTCATTATTCATTAAGACAGAACCTAGTTTGTAACCCATTGCCTTAATAAAAGGATAGAGTTGGAACAATTCACCGGGTAATTGGGGTCTGCCCCTGCTATGAAGGAAAGAAAAGGGTTTTTTTCTTAAGTCAGATAATATTTCCTTAGGTGTTGGGAGGGGTACCCTAGAAACTACACTGGCATATATCCTTTTATCACAATAATTTAAAAGCCTTGTTTTAAATTTTTCCTCAAAAAGTAGAAAAGAATAGTTGCTATGAACTGAAATGCACTTAATTAGATCACTTAAAGCCAGGGCTAGATAGCAAAATTGCTAACATGGTTAAACATCATAAGCTAAGCAATAAATGTTGAAAGATGAGCTAATTCAGTACTTATATTTTATTCCTTAAGATAAACTCCTGCTCCCCTTTTCTACAACCAAGAAGAAAGTACACTTTGATGGAAGTGAAGAGAATGCTGTGCCTCCTGTTAATTTGGAAAACTATCCCCTTTCTAAAGGGAAAGGCTCTGATCTCAAAAAACGCCTATATGCTGCAAATCTACGTGCTAAAGCACTGTCTGAACTGGAAAAAGACTATCAGCTGAAGAGCAGACAAATCTTGGGCATGCGCTGAAACTGTAACATAGATGTAAAGTATTTAACTTTTAAAAGTTGATTAAATGTCTAGGAAGATACTTGTGTCTCCCTCTTTTAAGCTGGAACCTACTGAAAGTTTAGCAGTTGTTATGCAAACTCTTAGTCAATGATATATAGTTTATGGTAAAGGTCTAAGAGATTATATTATGAAAACAGGTAATTTTGATACCAAATCAAACAAACTGAATTAATTGTATTATTAAAGAAAAAATAGTTTGGTCCTCCTTGTGTTTTTCATACATTACTCTTCTGAAACTATGAAGAATGAATTGTAAAGCAGATATTTTTTAAATCTGGGGGAAGTTTTTATCAAAGTTATGTTAAAATGATGCTGTAGGTAATGTACAGTACTTGAAAAAAGAAGTATTGATATCTTGTATATGTGGCAGAACAACGGCTTTTTGTGCTTGGAAATATCATTTAGCTATCAAAAGAGCAAAAAGGTTTTATTCTATCTCTTTCCTACTATGTAGGTGACCTATCAAAGCAGGCTCCTTTTAGTTTAATGTCTTTTGACTAATGAGTGGGTCTGTTAAGCATAAAACTGATAAGTTTATACTCCTTTCTACTGGGGCAGAGGAACGGCTTGTCCCCTAGCTGCTGAAAGTCCTGTTTCACGACATAGAATCTGAAAGTTCATCATCTTTGGTGTTATAAACAGATCCTGAGACTGCTGTCCTGGATGGGACACCATCCATGGTATTAGCACCTGGGTCTTGGGGAGGGGCAATTGTACTTAGAATAGAAAATTCTTATTTTTTTAAAGCTTATGAAGTATCTTCACCTTTCCCTTCACAATTCTCTGCTAGAGAGGGATTTGCTCACTTAAAGTGGTATAAGTTTCACAACCTTATCTAAGGAGGTATTCTAGATGGGTTTTATTTGAAAAAAAGAGAATTCTTATTTTAACATCAATTTCATTTGACATATTTGCTGATAGACAATATTTTTGTTACCAAACAATTGTTCTGCTCTAGCAGATTCTTAATCACCTAGCAGAGCTTACCATATTTGCTTGCATAGTGGTTACTGGTTTTGCCACAACCTTTGCTTAAACACATTAGAATATGCCCATTTTGTTTGCGAGTCTAAAACTACCACTACTCTGGTGGTCATTGTGTATGGTCAATTTATCTGGGTTTTGAGATGGTTCTTAATATCTGTGGTTTTAATTTTTTAATATCTGAGCACAGTTTTTAATACCTGTGGTCAAAATATCTGTGCTAGGCGTAGTCTAAATACCTGGTGGGTATGCACAGCCAAAGTAGCTGTGCTGTGTGGATCAGTGCAGCTTTCTTTCTTCATCCTTTTATATTTTTGCAGATTCTCACACATATTTGAGGGGTGAATCCCTGCTTTCTCTCCATGTTTGTACATTCAGATTTTTCTGTTCTGTGCCTCAACCAGAAAACCTGCAATGCGGTTCTGTTTGCCTTCATATGGTTCTTTATTGCATAGCCCACAAAAGAGCAAAGGGTAGGCTATGCAGGGGTGTTAGTCTAACCTGAAAAACATATGCAGGATGCAAAAATTCTGTTGTATGATTTTTCATCCACAACATGCAGGCACCAATTAGTGAAAGGAGGAAACCAAACAACCAAGAAAATAAATTAGCAATGAATGATTCTGGAAAGACTGGATGGTGAAATGGCTGGTGTTTGCAAATGCTTCGCTTTTAACAACAGCAAGATAAAACAATGGCTTAAGAGTACTTTTTTTTTTTTTAATTTTTTTTTTCCTTAGGAAATAGAGATTGAACAATTAATTTCTGCATTGAAAAGTAAAATACGTTCAGAGCAATACTTGCAGCTTTCCTCTTCCTTTTAATTCTCTAGTGACCTCAAGATGGCACTGTTGCCCTGTAATTATTGAGAGTTTCCGTTAAGTCTTTTAATACATTCATACAAAAGTTAAGATCTGATTTAAGTATATTTTTACCTGGTTTGTTTCAGAAAATCATCAGTGTGTTGCTGCAAAGTGCTGATTTTCTTAGGCTACAGGTGCTTTAGTAACTACTACCTATCTCAGATTTGCCATTTTACATCTTTTATGTATGTTTTATAAAAATAGTGGAATCAAAGTCCTAGTTAACAGCTAGTTAACTGTTGTGAATAACAAATGCTACAGAGGGTGCAAATTGTATCGATCACAATGGCAGTAATAAATGAGAACAGCTTAAGTTACAGCTGTAGCATTGAGATATTTATGCTATGTTACTCAGAATGTCGTCTTGAAGTATTATCCCTCTAATCTGATAAATGCAGTGTTTCTTAAAGTTTTTGAAATATGAACTTCCTATCAGTATTTGTCAAGCATAGGGGAATACATCCTGGAGAGGGTGTTTGCGGTCTCTTGTGGTTTTTGCTTTGGAATCCCCAAAATCACATCTTCCTAAAAAGGCATAATCTATTTTCCCAGAGCACATGTGTAGCATTTGACTCTCATTCGGGATGTAATTTTCAAATATATTCAGGAAAATAAATAGAACATTTATAGGAATAGTGACTGCTTATAGAATGCTTGCAAAATATTGCCATCATGATGGGCATACTTAGGTAAGCAAAGGTGAATTTGTACATAGGTGTATGGTACAGCTTAAGCCTTATAGGATGATAATAATGGTGTACGCTGTTGAATGTTGTGAGATAAATTCATTCATGTTTAATATGGGTATCAGGAATTATAATAATATCTGCAGTTGAAGGCACACAAATGATAAATAGAAGTCACCTCTGAAGTCACAGAAGTTTTACGTGCATAGAACACAATTTAGCTCAAGGATAGACTGAAGGGAAGTTTCATCGTCTTTGAGAAATGCAGACCAGATCCCTGCTTTTCAGCCTTCGTGTATGACCTTGATCAAACCCTGTCCTGGGCCTTAGGTTCCCTTCTGTAACAGGCTTGTCAGGCGGCGGTGCTCAGGGACAGCGCTGGAATACTGTACAGGTCTGCACTTTGGGCAGACTTTTGGTGGCAGCGGTGCAACTACTTTGGTCTCCTACTTTGGGCAGCTGTGTGTATACTAAGGAATAGAATTTTGTGGGAAAATAGTGGAGAGTTACCAAAGTAATTTCTTTCAGGATTAGCCTGGTCAACTGTCCCCTCTGCAGCCAGTTGACCAGACCATTCCATGTGTGACTACTGCACTTAAGCAGGGTGAAGGAGCTGGCTAAAGGGGCAGATAAAATGCTCAGATGAAATCAGTCTTAAATATAAAGGACCATCAAGCTTCTTCCTGAACATAACTATCGATAGCTCATTTAATCCGTACTATATCATTGAAGAGTTAGAGAGATAAATCCCCCTGGAACAAATTATAAAATAGCATAGGGAAATTCCCATTTTTGCTTGTACTGTCGGTGAGTAACCCAGGAGGAACTGATCTGGTCCTAATAATGGCACAAGCTGGTTCACAGGTGCTTGCTGCAAGTCTCAGTCTCCTGCAGGTACAAAAACCAGTGCAGAGCAGAAGTTCTCTGCTGTTGCTTGTCTTCATCCAAAAAAGAGAGCTTGCTCCTCACTTAGGCTGCTTATCATCCTAATGCCTGTGTACGCCTCTTGTTGTGCTGATAAAGACGAAGTCCTTTTCCTGGTAAGCAATGCTTCTAGCATTCATAGTCCAAAACACAGCCTTTGGGATGTGTATTTGTCTTATTCTTCCCTTGTGTGATTTGTGTGAATCCACAGGAACCGTAGCAGCTACAAAGCTCGTGTATTGGCCATAGAAGCTGATGCCCGACCGGGGAACCTGCTTAATAGGCATTTCAGCACCATGGAAGACTTTGGCCTAATTAAGGGTCCATACAGTATAATCCACACTGGCTATTAGAATTGAGTTTTATGTATATATTTACCTTAAAAGTTAGCTGAAAGTTAAATATTAATCTTTACAACTTTAAAAAACCTCCACAGACTGATAGTGTAACACCACATGATAAATTGTTATACTGCTTTTCCATTTAATCTTGCTTTCAGCCAGATCAGCAATGCTGAGAAGTTGCTATACTATACTATACACCTTTATCTGACGTATTTTGAAGGCAAAGTGCAATTCTGAGGCTCAGCTGCCACAAAAGGATGAAGCTTTGTTGGAAAAAAAAATCCGTTGTATTCTACAAAATGGGCCCATTCCAGAGGGTTTTTTTATATAAAAGAAAGACTACAGAGACACCTAGAATTGACCAGCTCCACTTAGTCTTGGTTTTCAATGTAGGCTCTTTATGGGTGAGAAAACAACATATTTATAAAAACTTTTGGCTAATTAACTTTCATTTTTGACTGGTGTAATTTTTGACTGACAGATAGGCTGGGCTACCTGGCTTGAACAGAGCTAATTTATGGGCCCAGTTATTACTGTATTGTTCTCTACTGTGAATATATTACTGGTCTCAGTGCATTATATCTTGGCAACTGAAACTCTGACTCGGATTTGACATGAAGTGAGTAATAACCAGTAATGCAGCTGCCACTATCAACTTTCACATGTAGCTGTGGGGTTTTTTTGTAGTAAAATTAATGCAGCATACAGATTTATGAGGAATATGGCAGGTACTTAGCAAGTGCCTGAATACTTGGCTAGAGCTAGTACTTTTTTTTCGTTATTCATACTAACCTGGAAAACATTTTTATTTGCAGAGATAGCTGCTAAATACTTGTCTACTGTTTAATCAGCTCTTTTAGCAGGTCCTGCTCTTGCAAGGTCAGTGGAAGCAAGCGTCTACATAGTACAAATTTTTGCACGTGTTTGTGCCAGATGAAGTCCCAAGGACATAACAGAGGCCCAGTAAAGCAAATGACAAGCTTCCCTTAAAATTCAGTGAACCCTTGGCTGGACTTCAACTTCATTAACATTAGACATACTAGACATTTGTAAATGCTTACACTTGTTTGCTGTTGGTGGAGGAAGATCATTGCCAAAGACACAGCAGGAACAAACGATCCATCTTCCTCAATAGTAGTGAAGATGAGCCACTTTAGGTAGAGCTCTCAATCTTGGCTTCTACCAAATCAGACTTTCCCTGAGAAGAATTGCATCAATAGCCCTCTGGCAAGCTTGAGCATCACACAGACCTCTCTGGAGTTGTAAGAGTAATAGGGAACAGCAAATATATTTTCCTCTGCTCATAATGCATTTTATAATTTAATTGAAAATAGAAGCAATAGTATCTGCCTGACGTCTCAGGTCTTCCTAGACCATCAGGGAACACTCCAGTGACCCCAGAGCTAGATGGCTATTTAGGTCATCCAGGAAGTCTAGAAAATCGTTCCTGACAAATGCAAGTGTTAAAGTCACTGATTGACTTGAGTGCTAATTGCCATGTAAAGTCTTTTCTGACTACTACTAATCAATCTTTAGATGCCACTAGAGAAAGATAATATGGGATTTCTGAGACCTGGATGATAACATAAAGCAAAACCATTGGGGCAAATGGCACATCATGACAGATAATGATTTCCTGAGAGGTGAAGCAAATACCTCCTATGGCAATGATCCACGTAATTATCTTGCACTGGATTAAAAGTACTTGGTGGTTGCCATTAAAAGCAGGAGGAAGCATTAGCACTAAAGAAAATTATATTATCAAGGAATCATTCCATTGATAGGAAAAAAGAATGTAGTTGAATACAAATTCTTACAGACTTACCTTTAGGGCACATTTTACATTTTTCTCCCCAGATAAACTGAAAGCTAGGAAAATCTCACCGTTGTGTCAGTTTCTAGAGGGACAAGTGTGATCAGAGAACTGCTGTTGTAAGATGCACCTTTAAGGCAGGCTGGGGCCTTACTCTCATCAGGCATAGGATCATTGTTCACCAATCTTAATTCAGTTAACTTTAGCAATGTGATGAGCACAGATCAGCAATTTGATGAATACAGGTGAGCAGCCAAGAATGCGTCACTAAATCTGTGTAAAATGCAATAAGTAAAATTGCCTGTTCTAAATTTCTCCCTCTTTATCAAATTCCTATCTCAGTGCTTGAGGTCTCAAGATGACACCGGAGGCTACAGGGAGGCCTCACCCCTGTGCAAAGCCACACTCAGTGGAGCTCCATTTGTAACCAAAAGGAAAAGGGCATGAAACTTTATTTTCTAGTTACTGTTATTAAGTAAGGGACTGAAATCCAGACCCTGCACTGCCTCAGTTCAGGTAATTTCTCTGGGCAGAGCCCTGGAAACCATGTTTCAGAGGCTTAGGATAGAATTTCTGTATGAATAACTACAGCCTTCACTTGTGCATGTTTTTAACCTCCTTCCATGTTCATTTTGCTGTCTCACGTTCTGGCTAAAAGAATCCATGGCAGACTCGTAACTGCTGCTGATTTGCACTTGCCACTGGCACGGCCGTGGGTGCAAACCAGACAGTCAAATGTTGGCAAGCAGTGGCGAGTTAATCACCACCTTGGCAGCATGGTCCTCTGCTTGTGCTCCAGGGAATGAGCTCAAATGAATGGCAAAGTCCAGTCAGGGCACTCAGCCTTGGGTTTGTGCCAGGCGGTAACCATGAGTTTTGTTTCCAAATCTGTCTCTGCAGTAACTTCTTATATAAAATCCTAGAGGCTACCCCAAATTGACCAGATGTTGTAATGGTCTTCTGCGCTTTTTTTAAGCCTATTTTTTTACAGTTTAGATTCCATCTTCAAGGCCACTTCCTGGAAGTGAAATAGCATTTCCTACAGAGGTTGATTCTCAGCTCAGCATTATATTATTGCAATGATTTGCAGTGTTTGCTAATGGCCTACCATATCTGCATTGCCTGAGTTGCATGCAAAACTTCCTGTCAGAAATGGGAGGTGTTTCCAGGTCCTGCCCCCACCCCTCTTACCAGGCTCTTTCTCCACAACTGTAGCATGGGCAAATAGCCAACTTTCTCAAAAAGAAAAGAAAAGAAAAGAAAAGAAAAGAAAAGAAA
>JAAGNO010008783.1:14668-28273 GCA_033439905.1 Ceryle rudis
AAGAAAAGAAAAGAAAAGAAAAGAAAAGAAAAGAAAAGAAAAGAAAAGAAAAGAAAAGAAAAGAAAAGAGAAAAGAGCACCTTTATAAAGTGGGATTGAAGAAACTACTATGTTGTGGTGAAGTACTTTCAGATCTATACATGCTGAGTGATGCTGTTTAATGCTTCATAACTTGGGAGTTATTAATTGACATGTAAAGGTATACTCTGTGTAACCAATTGGCATTGGTGCAAAGTTGGAGAAAAACTGTGAATGTTTTGTGTGGATTTATTATTCTTACTACCATACAAACATTTACTACCAAAGAGATTATCACCTTTAGTCCTAATCCACTATCCCACAGTACCAGGCTGTGAACTAATATTTTTTAGTAAATCACCAATTGTTCTCTTACAGAAAATCAGAAGTATCAACAAGAAGAGCACTGAATATAATCAAATCTTTGCAATGGTAAGGTCACCTTTCAGCATATGCAAACAGTGAATTGTCTTCCGCCCTTCTTTTTAGTAACCAAACACAAAACAATTAGCCTCTTCCCTGACTTACAGACTCATTATCCCTGGGGACTTGGCCTAGAAGAATAGTAGCTGCTCACTTTAATGCCAGGAGAACTCCTGCTGTAAATCATCCTGTCCTGTTTCAGCCACAGCAGTGCTGAGAAACAGCATGTAACCAGTCTCGGGACTGCATATCCCTAACCACATGAAATGCATAAAAGACCCCTGATTACCAGTGAGGCCCTTTCCTGACCTTGGTAAATAAATAATAATAATAAATGCATGAAAAGAACGGCAGACATTTCTCAACCTGGGCATTTCTAAGGAAGCTCATATATGGGACCTGCATTACCTGACAGTGAGGTTTCTGATTTAAGCATGTAGCTAGTAGAAATGAACCCAAACTGATAGATTGTGTTTGCACAGCTACTGGGTCCTTCACAACACACCAATGCAGGCCATTAGGTAAACTGGAAATCTCTTTGTGGCAACATCTAGCCCTCTAATTTTATTACTTAAATTAATGCCAGACTTCTGATTGACAGCCCAGTACTTCCTCCAAACTTCCTCCTTTCACAGGAGAGGACGTTCACTGAATAACAGGATGAGCTTGTCTCTATATGCACTTGTTGCTCTGCTTTCTCATCGAGGTTGCTCAGAGTAGTGTCACTCTTGCTTATTTGTTTAGGAAGTAGTTACTTCTTCAGAAAAAAAGGAAGAATAATTTTAGGTAATTTTTTTATAGATTACCTAGGAGGTATCGAATTATAACATTTAATATCTTTTCCCCTTTTTTTAATTTTGTCTGGGCTAATCATCCTTTGGCAGGAACATGAGAATGGCTATTTAAACACCAGTAGTTTATTTACAGCTAGTTGGGGTTTCATTGCCATTTGTCTGGGATGGTAGAAATATTAACCCTAATTCTGCATTGTTGGAAGCAAAGGGTTTCCATGTAATTGTCTTTGCAAGGCAAGTGTTATAAAGGAGAATTCTCATTTAGGACCCCTCACTTCTTCCTCTGTGAGTTATGGGCAAACTTTTTTGCAAAATTTGAGCCAAAGATCATAATAAAAAGTCCATTGATCCCTTCAGCTGTTGTTTTAGGGTCATGTCTTTGCTGCATATTACTTCCAGATTTTCTCTCGTATTGATCTTTATTAGTGTTTTATTTATCTGCTTCTGAAACATTCCCAATGTATGAACCTGAGTGACTGTGGCTGCTCTTGCCAGAAGACACTGGCAGCCAGGGGATAGCCAGACTGCAAGGCTAAATTATTGAGGAACAAGACAGCTTCCCCGTGACCTGAAACCTTTCCATCACTGCTGGCTAGGTTTCAAAAAGACAGTATGCAATTTAGGCAGGAGTCTTTGATGTGAGAATCTCTGAGTCAGGGCTTAAAGTCAAATCAGTGCTACAGCTCCTAATGATCAACCTTTGAGCAATGACTTGAGAACTTGTCCTTGAGATTATCAGTACATTTTCTTCCATCTCTCTTAGAGCATCTGTGGACAGGAGATTCCCAAAGAAACCTGTCATTTTTGGAAAAATATATCCCAATAAGAACTGTCTTACTAAAAGCTCCAGATAAATGCAGAGTATTTCCCCCCACTGACAATTCTTTTATGTTTCAAGCCTAGGTGACATCAGAAGGATGATTGTGTCAGTGATCAGCAGCTCTGGGAGACATCTGCCATACATCAGACGCTGATGAACCGAGAGATTTGCAAACAACCGAGGAAAGTTGCTGAGGTATGCAAAGCTAGGTGAGATTATTGGGCTTCATCCTTTGGTTGTAAATGCAGGAGGAATCCCAGCCTTGTGGGAGCCATTGATGCTATTGTGGCCTGGGCTGCATACAAAGTCCTGCCTTTTTGATTTAGGGTGTTTATTTGTTTCCAAACCTCTTTCCCCACCATCTCGCATTTCTACTCTCCCTGGGAATGATTCAGTGGAATAAGCCTCATGAGTGTAAGACTCATCCAGCAAAAACACTTCAGGACAGACTTTAAACTGAGCAAGTGTTTTATTCCAAAGAAGAATGTTTTTATAAAGTGATACCCTTATGTCTATTACAAATAATACATCTTATTAATAAGTCAATTTAACTAAAGAGAAACCTGTAGAAACTTGCCCCACTGTTCAACAATCAATTGAGGCTGGCAGAATGAAAGAAAGAATTTTGGAATTGGTAGAAAAAAATAACTCTGCCTATTATTTGCTTTTGATTTTTTTTCCTCTCTTGCTGTCTTTGCTCCATCTTATCTGCCTGCTTGATTTCCTTTGTATTTTTCAGTCACACTGTTTGTTTGGGTTTTTTTAACTAGAACAAATAAAGCCCAGAATATTACATTGTTTGTTTGACCACTGTACTAGTTTCTAGCATGAGACAGCTGACAATGCCTTCCCAGGCCATAGACAAGCAGGGATCCTTGCTTTTAACCTTCCTCCTGAAATGCATCTATTCTGTGTGTGCACACATGCATGCACTAAACTGATACCTCTAACAGTCTCTCAGGGCAGATGACCACATTTGTAATTGCCAAGATTGTGTGCAGCTAGATGCCTGTGCAATTTTTTTGTACAGTTGTGGTCATTTGAAATTTTCCAAGCTGAGACCGTCTTCCAAATACAACTACTTCCCCTTTTCACTTCAGATGCAACAGCCCTGGGAATTGTTAAAAGGGCTGAAGAACTCGGTTATCTCACTGAAACTGTCAGGGGAAGTAGATAGCTGCACAGAAATTAGCATGCCAAATGCAGGGCAGTGTTTACCTTGGGTATCTGGATATTCTTTTGATGCAAAGGAGCATTGTATTCTCCTTAGTGCTTTGCTACAGAACTATTTCTCCAGTGGTAAAACTGAAAAAGCAGGTTTAATTATTAGCTGTTTTGCCACCTCAGTGGTTTAGCAGGCTGCGTACAGGCTTTGCAGATTGTGGCACTCAGGCACGCCCAAAGGCTGCACAGGCACTCTTAAAAGGAAAAGCTGGAGGTGACCATTCCCCTCTAAACACTGCGGCTCTCTCAGATAAACAGCTGTACAGGGGGAGTATGAAGAGCTGGTTGCAGTGCTGCTGCTCCTGTCAGCTGGCTGCAGGCGGGAGGATTCCTGAGCACACGTGCTGTCCCAGCCACCCAGGGGGACAGATCCATGCAGGGTTCCCTTGCTGGATGGTACAGATAATATGGTAACATGAAACTTAACTGAAGCTCTGTAGTAAGTTCTGCTCTGCCCAGAGCATGGACCATTGAAGGCTGAGTGCCTGGCTGGGGCCCAGGACTCAGCATTGGTTATAGCCCGCTTCCCCGCCCAGGGACCTGCCTTTTGGGCAACCCCAAGGAGGCTTCTCATAGGCTGAATACAATAAGGGATCAACACTCACTTTTTTACCCAGGGCTGGATTAGGTGATGTGAAAACTGTTGGGTTTAGGCTGCCAGAGACGGATGTCCATGTATAGGGACCTGTGTTATCACCCCAACCAGCACAAATAGGCTGTGTGACACAGTTACAGCAGGTGAGGGAGAAACGAAGGAGGTCAGGAGGACATTACGGTATGTGGGGCTAGGATGAATCACCTCAATAAAAAGCAGACTCGGTTGTGCTACATGCCCTGTTAGGAAGAGCTCGGTCATGTAGCACTACCAGACTGCCCCAGCTGCCCTGACTGCTAGGTCAGGCCAGAGTCAATGCCAGGAAACCATCCCATATGACCATGGTGAATTATAATGACAGAGATCAAGCAGCTCCTCCTCTCCCTCCTGTAACGCTTTTCACCCTACATGTTGCCTGCATTACACCATACCGAACATTTCAGGAGGGGCTGATTCCATGTTCACCCACACAGACTGTCCTGGAGGGTAATCTGCTGTACAGTTGCCTCCCACGGAGGACCATGTCAACCCAGGCTGTTACAACTCCTTGGGGAAACATGAACACAAATGCTATCAGGTGCCTTTCTGTGTACTTACAGGATGCAAGCAAGTCCACAGAAATCTGCTATGTCATGTGGGAAACATTTTCCCATTTAGGATTAGACATAAAGGTGTTGGCTATCAATATTAACAAGCACAGAAGCTCTGAAGACCAGCTTGAAAAAGATCTACTAATTCACTCATTTTTAATAGTTAGTGGCTCTCTCTATATTGATAGTACTTATAGTGACTTTATATCACTACAGTGATATAAAACACACATGCAAGTGTATTGACAACACTGGTATGCTGTGATGCTGCTCATCAAATAAGCACACGTTTTGCTTATTTACATATTGCCTTTTTTACAAGGAGATGATCTTCCTATAAGGCAATTTCCAAGAAACAGCTAGGTTCTGCTTTATCTAATTAGCAAAGGCACAAAGTATGTTTGTGCCTTTGCTAATTAGATAAAGCAGGAAGGACATGGACCTAATGAAGAGGGTCCAGAGAAGGGCCATGAAGATGATCAGGGGGCTGGAGCACCTCTCCTATGAGAATAGGCTGAGGAAGCCAGAATTGTTCAGCCTGGAGGAGAGAAGGCTCAGGGGAGACCTAATAGCCACCTTCCAGTACCTGAAGGGAGCTTATAAAAAGACTGGAGAGGGCCTGGTTACAAAGGCCTGGAGTTAAAGGATGAGGGGTAATGGCTTTAAATTAGAAAGGAGTGGATTTAGGTTAGAAATAAGCAGGAAGTTCTCTCCATGAGAGTGGTGGAGCACTGGAACAGGTTGCCCAGGGAGGTGGTTGAGGCCCCATCCCTGGAGACAATCAAGGTGGGGCTTGATAGAGCTCTGAGCAACCTGCTCTAGTTGAGGATGTCCCTGCTGTCAGCAGGGGGGTTGGACTAGATGACCTCTGGAGGTCCCTTCCAACTCAGACATTTCTATGTTCCTATGTTTCTATATTTATTACACGTGGTTAATCAAAAACTGCCTAAGCATATTCCTAGAACTTTAGTTGGCACTGTTCAGGATACTAAGGTTATACACAGTTTAAATGCAGCTTTTTTTCACAAAAGCCTGGTGTAGGGTAGGGAAAAGACCTTTATCCCTGCTGTTAACTAACTAGATAATAGACATTGTTAGTCAATAAGGGAGATGGAGCACGTGTTTCACAAACAGATTACTTGGAAACTTGATGGACAAGTCCTCCTTGGGACAGCCACATTAACTGCTGTATTATGTATTTGCTTTGTCATCTTAGCAGTGGTAGAAATGGGTTCCCTCCCTTGGCTCTGAAGCTACTGTGGCACACCATTGAATTCACCCATGCTGCTGTAAACTTTTGTTTTCCCAAACACGAAGACAGAAACACTTGGCTAGCTATAAAGCAGGTCAACACAAATAAAACTTTCAAGAAGCAATGTCCACAGTTGCTATTTCGCTATGTGAATAGCCATTGATAATGAACTGTATAGAATTAACTTGTAAGATTTAGCTAAAGGTTTTTTGAAAACTCATGCCTGAAGTGAGGCCCCTCCATGCTTAATCACCTACATAAATAACCTGCTTTTCAAAAGCAGCCACCACTGCTGTTTGCTTCTGAGAGAACTGTTGGCTGCCCAGGACTGATTAAATCAAAACACCTCTATGCCTGTGAATTTTAGCTTGTGGACAGAACTTTGAACACCACATTTCTAGTAAATTGGTATAATCTCAGTATTAGCAGGACAGGCCACTGGATTCTACTCTTTCTTCTGACATTATTCAGTTCATGACATTAAAGAACTCACTTAACTCATGCTTTAATGTACGAATAAGAAAAATCCTTGTCTTATAATGGGAAGAACTACCACTTGGGGGCAGGAGTCATCTCATTGACCTAATCTGAGCTATTCACACCGGGCTTTCTTTATAGTCCACGAAAGGAACGGCACTCTTAAGGATGGGATTCATCTAATCAAGTATAGGAGAAGATAAACCACATTGCAGGCTCCACTGACAAAGCTGATTAGATCTCTGCTGACTCTAAAGGGACTCGTGATCTGAAGATGTTCGTGTGTGAGCTACCAACTCCCAGGCAAGAATCCCTCCCTTATTGTCCAGTTGAGGCTGTCATTTCATGATCAGCATCAACAACTATGGGCTGTTGCCAGTATACGGTCACAGATTCTTCCCTGCCCTAATCACATGGTCCTGCGTGTCAGCTCTAGCAATCCTGCAGCCCTATGTAAATAGGATTAACTTGCTGAACTGGCTGAAAACTAATGCTGAAGAAAAAGAATTTGGTTTTGGTCGCACTGGCAGGCAGAGCTGATGCCCCTCGTGTCATCACATGTCCTAATTGCTAGATGTGAGGGCCTGCTTGAGGGCAGGAAAGTAATTTCTGAAGGGGAAATGTGACTGCCCTTTTTGGCACCAGCTTTTAGCTGGACCAGCTTAAACTGACCACAAAATGGCCTCTGTGGAAGGCAGTTATGAAAAGTAATAAGTTTAGTTACAGAACATAAAGTTAACATGCTTATGCTTGCTGTCTTGGGGTATGATTTGACAAACAAATCAAGGATTGAATAAAATTGATCCTTGAAAAGAGGTGATGAGACATAGGAGAGACTCATGTGTCCATGAAGTCCACGTCTGGTGCATGGAAAAAGCAGTAGTGTCCAGCAGGTCTCAGAATCGAGATCGCAGCATGTTCCAAATCACAGCATCAGCTCTGGGGAGAGGTGATGTTAAATCATCAGAACTGAAAAAATACTTCTTCTGCTCTGGGCCAAGATGCTTTTCAAACAGCTCTCAAAATGGTTATCTGCAGAAAATGTTTACAGTGGGTGCAAAGGTGCTTTTAGTAGATCACAAATGTATGACATCATTTTGATAGAACGGCAAATGGCTTCTTTCTAAATGTCTGCAGCTTGGAAAGGGCAGTCTTTGTCATGAGCTTTGCTAATGGCTATTAGCTATTAACATCACCTACAATGGGGTCTAACAAAACCACTTCAAGCAGCAAAATAAATGGTGTTTTTACATGATTTTTACACAGATATATCCATTTGTCTCATAAAGGGAAATTAATCTACCCCAAGCTGATACAATTAATATCTAATCTATAGATGGTAACATGACAAGCATGCTAGAGCTCAGCCACTTGAAGGACTTCATATAAAAGAAAGCAGCAGAGATGGATGGAAAGCCCATCTGGCTGGAAACACCAGGTGCACCTGGGTTGCCTGCTGAGTATGAGCCCGAGGCTGCCCTCAGATCAAACCTGTTGGTGCTGGGTCAGAGTAGGAGCTTGTGAACATATGCTGCACAGGGCTCCCCATGTCCAAGCATGCCCTGCTACTGCTGTGCCACCAGGCTGTTTGGTATGCTGCAGGCAGGCCTGTCTTGCAGAGCAGAAGCGATAGGATGTGCCATATCCTGTGCTCATGGCTGTTCCAGGAACGACCCCATAAGCTCCGTATGCACACAGCAGGCATGACAGCTTTCAGTCCAATTTGCCTGCAGATCTTCCTCTTCTGAGCAAATCCTGTTCTTGTACTAAGTTCTTACATTGCCTAGTTCGGTCTCTGGGACTGAAATCAGACCTTTGCACAGTGTGCCCCTGAGGTCACTGAGCTCCCAGGAGGCATGGAAGTGTACCAGCGTGGTCCCATTTCTCAGGGCAAAATGTACCACCAGGGCATTTATTCTTCGGCAGCATTACACAGAGGTTTTCTGCAGCTCCACACAATTCAAAGCAGCACTTGTTGAACTAGTTTTGAACTGACTTTTCAAATGCCAGAACATGCATGTTTATGATTTCCCTACAGTATTAGCTGTTCTTTTAAAAAGGTCCCTTTCAGGGACTTACCTTGAAGGACTTGAGGGATCTTCTTCCATCAAGAGAACTTTAGAAATCCTACAGCAATGAAATCTATCATCCTGTAGTGACAGTGGATATCATTGCCCACAAATAACCAGCTTCTCTGACAGGGCCTTATACTGTGCTTTAGGTGGCGGTAGGCACCACAGTGATTAGCATATACCTCTCTCAATGTCTGTCCTCAGCAAATACACATTGATTCATTGACACTCACTGCCACAGGTCGAAGAGAATTGGTTTAAATTAGAGCTAATGATCTCACATTTCTTTCTAAAGATAATAAAAGGCAGAGCTTAACAATATGATTAAAAATGCCATATGAAAGATAATTTATTTCAGTAATAATTAAAACTGTTGCCAACCAATCAGCTGCAAAGACATTTTTTCATTCCATGAAGTCCATATTTACAGAATTTTCCCATCGCTGTTGAGTCATTGTTACTATCTTGCCAGCAGAGAGCCCTATTGTGTGCAAAAGTGAGTAACACCATTTTCTGACTTTTTTTTCTCTAATGATTAATATGGTGGTGATTTTTCTAGTAGGATCCACTTGAGCATTTCCTGAATAAGGCATTAGCTCTAACTAACGCCTTATTAGTATTAGCTTCACAGCTAATTAGAGCAACTGTTTTGCCTGGCTACTTGTGAATTTTAAGAAAATATTAGTTGTACCATAAGCAGACAAAACGGCAACCAAAGCAGACAGAAAAAGCTCTTAGTCCACTGGAGAAAAAAAAAAAAAAAAGGAAAAAAAAAGCAGCATGTTCATTAAAAACAGTTCTAGCTTGGTTGTGCAGTTAATTGTGCCACACATTTTGTAGCAGTTGCAGGCTGCCAAATGCCATGGGATCAAATGAGTGGCTTGATAGTAAGACAGCAAAAGAACTAACCTAGAAAGATCAAAACTGGACATAAAAAAAAAAGGCATATTTTCAAAATGGTTGTTTCTTTATTAGGTAAAAAAGATTTTGGAAGGAAAAGAAGTGAGGTTTTTTTACTCTGCTTTGCAAGGTTCAGAAGAGCTATAGTAAATGGTATGCTGACTCCCTCAACTTGTCTGGAGTTCTGCCACTGACTTCCAAAGAGCTCAGATTTCACAGACACGGTAACCAGGTAAAAGAAGGAATCTCTTTATAGAGCAAGATGTTTTTCATTTCCTATCTTAACGCCAATTACAGCTATAGTCTTTCTTCACAGGTCACAAACAAAAGCATGTAAACAAAAGCTTAACTTGCCTCTGTTCAAGAAAGGCCTTTAAATTAACTGCAAACACATGTTTAAGTCTTTTCCTTGATAAAGCCGCTTTCCTGAACCAGGATATAACAGTGAATTTGATGTGGAGATGTATGAACAGTAATAGTCACTTTTCATCTGTTTTATTTTTCATGTCAAGGAACCAACTTGTTTATGTAGGTAACTGGACAGTGAATGCTTCTTTGGCTTTGGTGTTGCTGACTCAATCTAATTTGAAGAAACCTTCTAAGGACAGCTACCAGAGAGAGACGCAGCCTAAAATGAACGCTGACAGCCTTGAAGTGGAACAGACAGATGGAGTCATGTTTGCCAGAGTCCCACAAGCCTTTATTAAAAGCAGGCAGGTCTGATGACTGCACAGAAAGGGAACAAGTTAGGTGTTAAAAGGAGGCAGTGTGCTCTGTGATATGGGACTGCATTAGCGGTTTAGAGACAGGGTTTCACTTTTTCCAAGTGGAAAGGCCCAGAATGATGAAGAGCCCCGCCGTGGCAGAGATCTCTCCACTTGATAACTTGCTCAGAAATCAAAGGAAAAAGTAGTGACTTTACTTACTCAGCAAATATGCTGAGTAATAGTGAATCTCGTAACCAAAGTCCTATTCTTCCAACAGTGCGCAGCTGACTTAGGAGAGCTCAGTAGCACTCGGTGCAAAACATTTTACCTCAGAACATGTGACAAGCAGCGGCTTTCTGTTTAACCATCTCCTATCTTGTCACCCAGTTCTACTGTGGTCTGAAGCTGCATGCCAGAGATTCAGAGATACTTCTCCCCTCAGAACGTGGAGCATTTATGGTAAGTAAACAGATCTGGAGTCAGGTCCTTCCACATGTGCCGACCGGAAACTGAGTTGAGAAAGAATTCGGAGGGTCATGAACAATGCCTGGAAGCCTAAACAAGAAAAAAAGACCACACCCCACCCCCCGAAAAAAAAAAAATCAAACACCCTCACACACAAAAAAAAAAGGTGCCCTTCCTACTTTGAAGACAACAGTATTCTCCTCAAAAGCATAAGCAGAGACAGAATGTTCTCCTGTAAAACACCATTTATGGCTTCATTAGGCACCTTTATCAGTGACTTTCCCATTATTCTTAAAATTTATAATAGTGCCAGATGGACAGCCCTAAATTTAGGAACTATCCCTGCTCCTCTTGGATGCTGATGTGTGGTAATACAATAGAAGAGCTTGGGAACGGCAGTGTAAAGCACACTGGTTTATGAGGAAGAGGCTGTGGAAGAGGTAGTGATGTGAACTCTTCTGTGGTCCAGCTGCCGGTCTGCGCCTGACATGTTCAGCAGCGGGACTGGGCTGCCACTGGGCGTTATGCATCAAAATCCCTGTATTTGAAGCCAGTGAAGACAACAGATTGCCCAGCCGTATTCATCAGGGAGCAGAAGGCCTGAGGAACTGCTATGACTTCCCACCTGGGAAGAAACCATGCTCTCCCGCTCTCTTAGAGGTATATGGTCCATGCCTTGTGCTTTTGGCCCCTAAATGAATTCGGTATTCAGCCTGGTGCAGTAGGAAAAAAAGCTATCCCTGGATAAGAGCAGGATCAAGAACATGCCATCCCCTAAGGGAAGTACAGCAGCAAACTGACCGGTGCTATAGTATTCTTGAGCTTATTAGGAGGTCTCGTGGTGAAGAAATATTAAAAGGATCACAAAGTGATCTAGACATTGTTTATATATCAAGAAAGAAGACAAAAAAGCCATAACCCCCCTCCTGTAAATCAATCAAAGCTCTTGACACAGTTTATGTTCAATGCCAAGTAAGTTTTATTCGTAAGGGTGGTACTGACATTGATACCATGTTTATTTCACTCAAGAGAGGACTGAGTACTTTTAGTAAAGAAAACTTATGATGCCATCACAGGGGCAACCAATTAACAGTTTAAATTCTGAAGTCCAGCCAATGAGAGACATAAAACTCCTTGTCTGCCCTTCCTTCCTAGCTAAATTCCCTTGGATTGACATCAATCCCTGTAAAATGATAACCTGCCCCACCTGCAGGAATTAAAATAGGTTTGAGCTGTTCCAGTTTCTTTGACCCATGTATCCTACATTTGGATAATTCTTCCTTATTAACTAATGGCCTTGTGTGGGGGTGAGGAGGAGATGACATGGGCATGTTCCATTTCAGTATGATCGCCGCTCAGCTTCCCGATTATTTACACCACCTTATTAAATGATATTACGGCATATGAGAAGCCAAACAGTTCCAGAGAATGTTATAGCAACCTAATTACTGACTCTTGTAGAGTCCTCGTTACAATGATCATTAAAAGCATTCCATACGGGTTCCTACCGCTAAACTAACACCATAGCAGACCTAGATTTTCACGTGAGAACAATCTCACACACAACAGGGTTCAGGGTCACGGGTCAGTACAGCAGTGCCCCCTGTGCCCAAGTGGTGTCTGGAGTGCAAAGAGCGTAACTGCAGCATGATCAAGGAAGAGGGGATGGCACACACCCCTTAGAGCAACGAGGTAGGCAGATGTGGACTCACTGGGACTCTGCTGGGCTTAGGGGAAGCCTGTTCTGAAATACTGGTCTCAGTTATGCTTGTTGGTAACTTTTCCTTGTGCAAGTTGAAACAATTTCTGTCATTTTATTAAAGAAATGAGACAAACCGTCCAACTCCAGCTGTCAGGAACCTTTGCACAGGCCGTGAAGCATGATCCCTTCGGAATCTCCTGGAACACAGCAGGCCGAGCAAGATCTCAACTCTGCCTTTTGTGTAATTTTTGTGCTTATATTTTTGTGATTTTTTTTCCTGGATGTCTCAAAATATTTGTTTCCTTTTTTTTTAACTACAACAAGTGTAATACAACGAATAGTATCTAGGGACCGACTTTTTAGCATTTACTTATTTTGCTTATATTACAGCCTTTTAAAACTTTCTCAAGCAAAATTACTTTATTCTCTCGAAATTTTTTAACTGTTCATCAATTATTGTTGCCTCATCACTCATCCTACTGCCCTCAGTGGCACAAACAGGAGAAGAATTAAATATAAATTCCCCTGCAAAAAGGCCAAACCTTAACAAAACTAGGAGGCAGTTAGAAAGGCAGTTAAGAAACAGCTGCTGGCGTGCACTGTGGCACACATGGTAGCTGGAAAAGGGGCTCACTGATTTGATAGCTGGGGATGGGTGTTGAGTTCACAGAGCTTGCAGGCTGGTGGCTGGTTCCTTCCCCTTCTCCTAGCAGGCCGGAGCAGAAAGGCCATAGCTGGGCAAGGGTACTGCCTCAGGAGCCGCAAGGCCGACACGCCTCCTGCTCGCGTTTGTCACCCGGCAGGCACAAAGCACCCTCCAGTGAAAGCCAGGGCGTCAGCACGGACAGACGAGGGAAGGGCGGAGGGCCTGGGGAAGGCTGCCCGGAGGGCGGGGAGCCAGCGGCGAGGCCCCCGCCGCTCTCGGGGTACCTCCCCGACACTCGGGTTTTGCGGTGCCGGCCAGGGCCTTCCCCTCCCGCCACACACAGACCGGGCCCCGCGGCTGCCAGCGACGCAGGGCCCGGCGGCGAGCTCGCCGGCGCTGGCCAGCTCCCGGCGCTCCCCGCCGTCCAGGGGGTTGGAGAGGGCGGGCTGGACCTTAGCGGCTGCCGGGCCGGCCCCTGCCGGCGAGGCCGTGCACCGCGACCTCAGGCGGCGGCTGGGACTGACCCTAACGGACCCCGCGTGAGGCCGGAGGGCCCACTGCTCGAAGACGTGACGTCACAGAGCGCCGACCCCGCGCGACCTACCACCGGAGCGAGCCTTTTCCCCGCACGGCCCGGCCCGCGGGGGCAGCCCCGCTCCGCCCCCGAGCGCGCGCTGGGCCGGGGCCGTGTGAAACGCACCTTTTGCACGAGTCCCGCTCGCCGCGGGGCGGGACTCGCCAGGCGGCGGGCGGGAGAGGAGGTGGGGAAGCCGCCCGATTCAGCCAATCGAAACCGCCGCTCCCGGAACGTCAGGAGCGGCCCCGCCCCCTTTCCTCCTGCGAGGCCCGGCGGGGCGGGGCGGCTCGGCAGCGTCGCCGCCGCGGAGCGCTGTGAGTACCGGGCGGGGCGAGGGTCCTCC
>JAAGNO010008788.1:44512-62085 GCA_033439905.1 Ceryle rudis
CAAAGGACTGGTTTCAGGAAGTAATTTTAGGAGTTCTTTTTAGTGGGTGCATTTGCTGTGTTTTTCTTCTCTTAGTACACAGTCTGGTTGGTTTTTTGGGGGAACTAATGTTCCTGGCTTCTTTCTCAATTTCTTTCCATTTATTTTCATCAAACTTTCTTCAGAGTAAAGCCCATATTTTGTCAAGTTTTATTTGTCTGTTTTGTTATACGAACACTTTATTTCCTGTAGCAACTCCTTTTGGCTATAGACACACTTGATAGTGAAGTATATTGAAAACAATTCTCTGACTTTACTTGTAGAACATTCCTACCCATCTTACATGGATAAGCATCAAAATGCAAACACATGCACATTAAATTAGTATTTGTTATTAGTCCATTAGCATTAAAGGACTCTGAAAGAACACATCTCAGTTTTAACGTAGTTTATGGAGTTGAATCTATAACCAAAAGAATGATCCTCCATTTAAAACAAAGGTCAGAATGACTACATTCTGTCATTTTTGAGCACTCCGAGAAGGAGTAATGATTTCAGAAAGCAGACGCTTGCTCTTATTTTAAAGCATACTATTGTAGCAAGGGTCTGCGATCTTCTAATCTCTACCTTTTCCTGAGAAGAAATGGAACAGCAGTTACATGGCACAAGCTTGGAGCGCACATATATAATACATGAAAAGGAAAAATGTTTTATTTGTATATAAATACAAACCATCAAAGCAGTTTCTGTTCTAAAAATGGGGTGATGTATCAAGTGTTTAATTATGATAACTGAATGGATTTTGCTATTCTTTTGTATGAGGTGAGGTGAGTGTTGGAGTAGGTGCGGAGATAGATGATAACAAAACACCCATGCAAGTCACCTGTATATTGATGTATTTTGGCTCTAAATTTATATAAATTGCTGCAGCACAGAAATGTAAACTGAATAGGAATATACCAATTAAAAAAACACTTTTCGTCAACTCTTCCTTGATGCAAATTTCGATTTGTGGAGTGCTTAAAGATTTGCTTCTGAGGCTTTATGTTACTTTTGAGTATGGAAGAACAGCATTCTCATTTTACGTGAAAGAGGTTAGACTACCTTCAGGTGGAGCAATCAAATAGGTTAGACAGGAATCAGTAGGTTGCCTCTGGCAGTGGAAGGCCTGGAGATGGGCTTACCAGAAGTACTGTGTACTCTGGCCTTAGCCTGGCAAAACACTTAACCCTGTGTAATTATGACACTTCCAGATGAAGTTGTGCTGCAATTCAGTGGACAGGTGTTACTGGATAAATGCCAAGGGCTTTTTCATACCTTCCAAGGAAAACAGTGTACTGTCATGTCCAATCCTTCAAGTTCTCATTTCTCCTTTCCTGATCTTTATGCTTGCATAAGGGTGGTGGTACAGGGAGTGGGTAGGAGGGGTTTAAATCAGGACTTCAAGCTGCTTGTGCTCTGCAAAAGCAACTCAAGAAGGAACTTACATTCTCTTACTTTGTTTTTGTACCTAAATCCTAAGGAACAGCGTGGAAGAACCATGATTTGCTGTTGTGGGCTCCACTTCAGATTAAATTTTTGCATTAGTGAGTACAGAAGCCTGGAAAATGGGCACAATTTTATGCCTGGATAGTAAGCAAGTTGTGGTGGGTTGGAGTGGAAGGAGGCACTTTAGAGAGGTGACAGTCACCATTGGATTAATATTGTTCTCTTTTGCAGGTTGTGAGTGTTCATACAGAGCAACCTAATGGAGAAATTATTTGGTTTGGAGTGAAGTAATTAACTTCTTGATATGTAATAGCTGCAGAGCAGCTTGGGAAATTGGTGTTGTATCACACACAGCACAAGGGTGAGGCAGCACTGCCTGTAGGGATTATGACATGTTTCTGTGAATATGCAGAGCTGCTCTTTCCAAAACAGCAGAATGCTGATCTGAGAGGGCTCCAAGAATACTGAGAGATTATTAATTTATCGAGCTGTAAGACTGTCTGAACCAAGAAAAAGCAAGGAAAGGATTTCAGCCTCCAGCCTCTCTCCTCCTTTCATAAGAATTTTGTATCTGTCCCTGATCCGCCTATGAGAAACAGGGCATTTATCTACTTCTGAACAAGTATGTAGTCCTGAATTATCAAAGTAAATATGCAGTAACTTGATGCCCAGTGCAGCTGATCCTTAAATGACTCGTCTGTGTAGCATGTAAAAGAAGTCATTTATGACACGAAAAGCTTACTTGACTTTGACCTCTGTTCTGAGTGAAAGATCCCTTTTTTATCAATCCAGTAAATCATACCTGATTAGAATGGAGCCTTCTAAAGTTACTTAATTTACTTCTTCAATAAAGAGCATTCATTAAAGGAGGAAAAAAAAGAGAAGTGTTCTTTTTCTCTCATACTTTTTTCCACATCATCTATGGCATTGGGTGCACTGTACAGCAGGCAAGGAATTTTGTAAGCTAGAATTTTGGAATCATGTAAAGTAGTCTGTGGTAAAAGTAGAGGAGGTAGTTTCTTAATTTAAGTTTCTGAATTCCACCTTCAATTACTAGGGTTCCTGCTAAGATGTTTTGAGAGCTTGTGCACAACTAGAAATTACTGCAAGGTGTTGAGCTGCTCAGTATAGCATGCTCTCAAAATCCATCAAAAAATGGGGAGCTCTTTCTGCAGAGAGCAAACTTTTTCCGTGTGCTGCTCATTTTTGCACTGGAGGTGAGTCTGGAGCCGTATGCTGAGGTACAGTGTCACAGAAGCCATGCTCTGTGACTGGCTTTCTAAACCCACCAGATTTCAAAGGTGCCTATATTGCCTATTAATTTATGACTGAACAAATATTAACTGTGGCTTTTGAAAAATATGAACTTGAACTGAACATAGAAGATGTATGTCTGGCAAGGAATTTTAAATGTTTGAGTAAAGCACAAGGGATCTGGAAATATATCACTAACTCCGGAGTCGGACTCGCTCCTTCTCTGAAAATCCTGCTGAATCTTATGACAATGAATAGGAACCTGACACCATTTATTTAAAAAAAAAAAGGTAATCTCAGCTACAAAAAATCTGAAAGGTGATACCATCTCTTAACGTGATTGAAAATACGGTGGATAACCTTGTATCAGGAATGCTTTTGGTAACTGGATTTGAAATGGTTTTTAACTGCCTGCCTTGTCCCAGATCTTTCAGGACTGCAGACTCTTGCTTCCCAAATAAAATATTCCAACAGGAACAATATGGATTATTGACATTAAAATCATTGTGTCACCAAAATAAAGTTAGAGATTTTTCAGACAAATTCTGATGCTGTTGACTTGTAATCCTGAAGCAAGGGCTTTTTAGCATATTGCCTGTGGCAGTAGCTGCATTTTGGTAGAAATTCCAACAAAAGGCTATGGAACACACTTATACCCAGAAATGTACCATTCTTGTAAACACAACTGTAATATAAAATTCTGGTTTAACTCATCTGTAGGAGTCCCAATGAAAGCAGAAAAACATTTCAAATTTATGTTGTGAAAGTGTATGGAGATCCTAGGGAAAGCAGCAGGCCAAGTACTTACCCTTTAAAAAAAAAGAAAAAAAAAAAAAGAAAGAAAAAAAGAATAAAAATGCCACGGGGAGAAAAGCAGTCTGGAGGCAATTCTAGAAATGTCATAACTTAGGATAATTCTACTCCAGGCATTCAAAAAATTTTAGACAACTCCCAAAATTATGAATTAATTACTTTGGGAAATTGCTCTTTTTCCAATGTGATTGCCACAGTTTCTGCAGGGATAGAGTATACAAAACTCAGTCATGCTCTTATATAGAGGAGAAGATGATCTTTATTCTGCTGAAACATTTTTACAGGCTCACTGCAGAGAATGCTATCTCTTTTTAATACAGAATGCTATCTCTTTTTAATACAGAAAGCCTGAAAATTCACTGTCATCCTATAGCTTACTCTTGACACAACTTGAAAGAATATCCTTTCCATTGAAATAATTTCCTGCGGTGATTTCTGAAGTTTGTTCAGTAAGGAATTGTCATATGGTGTGATAAGGCTGTAAGAGATTTTATAAATGAATGGTGTATAAGTTAGTGTCAAAACCCTGTTCTGTCTGGCCTGCACCCTTGAGTTCCCATAAATTGACTAGTCCTCAACTGCTTAAATTAAAAAAAAATTCATAGTTTTATGTTTGGAAAGGTTAATAAAGCCCCAGATAAAATCTTAATCTGAATTTAAAATGAATTTAAAATATTTATCCTCTCCCTACCTATTCCTATAGTTTCTTATGTTGTCTGACTGTTATGTATAGCTGTCAGAATTCAGATTTATCTTTGCTAAATTCAGATGAATAAATTAGACTTGATTAGACATATTTTACTATGAACTGAAAAGACACCAAAAAAGCCAAATATTCTAATGGCTTATTTACATCTTCTAAGTAAATTGTGATGGTGTTCTGTGTACAGAATAGAAAAAAAAAAAAATGGTACGTTGCAGACAGTTTGTGCCATTTATTTTACTCATGAGCCGGAATCTTTGATCAAATTTATTTACTGTTCTATTGTGTATCCAAAGAGAATATTTCAGGCCTTATTTGACAGTAATTAAATATATTCCAGAATTGGCATGTTTTATAGAAGTCATTATGCAGTTAATCTCTGTATTTGTGAAAGAAGTACTCTACAGTATGTGGGATAAATCTAGTAAAATAAGCAAGATTAATGTGTCTGGTTTTGTTGAGACAAGGCCTGGTCATGAGTTGAGCAGCACAAACGTGTTTAACTCTAGCTTTATATTGTCTGTATTCTCTATGGTCTTGTGGGAAAAGTGTGAGTTCACTAGTTTGCCTCACTGTAGTGGGAATTTGATGGTATGGGACTTGAGGTAAAGATCTTTTGCAACTTTAAGCACAGTAGAGCCTTTGGCTCACTTATGGACAGGGCTGCATGGCCTACATGTAAACATTTATGTATAATCTATATGAATTTAACAAGAAGTGACAGGAACTATATACTGTGATGTAGTGATTGGCCAGAAGATTCTTGTCTGTGCACAGTAAAATAGTGAGGGCAGTTCTCATGGGGAAAGCAAGGGTAGGAAGAAACAGCAGGCGTGACAAGCCAAGGCTATTCAGACCTGTTCAGCTGAGCCAGTCAGAACAGAGCTAGTTGATGCTGTGTCAGGGAAAAGTACCTCTTTGATGTCATCGCAGTTCTATAAATCAAAGTGGAAAAAAATGTCTGTTCTTCAACTTTTGGTGAGGGGGAAAAAAAAAAAAAAAAATTAAGAATTTGGGATAGGTATATAGCCAAAAATGCTGCAATTATTTTGATTAAATAAATTAAGCTTTTTTTGAGACATACATTTTTAGTGCAAATATTTTGGAACTTGCCAAGTGTCCTGAAAAATTTAAAAAGTTGTTTCCTATCTGCTGTTGAACCATCCTCCAAGCAAGCATTTTGTAAAATACTTTAATAGAAAATAGATATGAAAATAGTTCATACTGTGGTATACCTTTGTTACTTTGTTCAGCACTTAATGCCTTTTACTTGTCTTATAGAAATATGTTAAATGTAACTTCTTAGTATCTTCCTAAAAATGGAGTCTAGGTAGGATATTTGGCAACATTTTAGTCTTTGAAAATATGTGATGTGGTTTTGGTTCTCGCTCTTGCGCTTTCTTTGCTCTGTCCTCTTTCAGTACAAGACATCAACTTTTTCAGTATTAGGAAATGACTGATTTGGGTCAGATCTGTGTTAAGTACAGACAATATGGAAAGAATAAAAAAATCCCAGTCATCTAATTTTTAATACACAGTAACTGTTTTATGGCAATGAAAATACTGTTATGGAACACTTTACTGTGGCTTGCAGTTTGAAAGAGTAGCCAAAGCTCCCTGCAATGAGGTGTCTGGTTTGCCAGATCACAAAAGACCAACTTCATTTCTATAAAATGTGAAATAGCCTATTATTATTCAGTGCTGTCTTGATTCACGTAAAAATGTCTTATCTGTGACTGAAAGCTTTACAGACACATGCATAAATAAGGGGTGAGAAGGGCACAGTAGACTTCCAACAGCTGTGTTTATTTCTCACATCAGTTGTCATCAGACTTCTGAACTGGCAGTGTTGAGGAAAATTTCAGTTCTGTTTGAGATCATGTGAGCTGTATTGGTAGCAAGGTCAATCTGTAAATCTGAAGATTTTGCTTTGTGTTTTACCTCTCAGGCTACTGCAAGAGGATGTGGGAATGGACATCCCCTTTGCTGAGAGTGTACAAAGCCCCAGTTCTACAGATATGAGGCCTGGTAAGAAAACCTCTTACTCATTTTCTTATTCCCTTGGCATTTAATTATGCAGTGAGAAGGATGTTTCTGTTCTGGTGAAGAATCAGTTCAGTGTTAAAAAGAAAAGGCATTAAGTTTGCTTTATTTATTCTGTTTTCTACTTCACTTGAGAAATTTTAATTGTGGTATGACATTTGCTCTTGTGCATAGTTGTTATCACTCACCTAGTACTTGTGAAGTTTAAGTAGTCTCTATTATTTACCTTATATCTGACAACTAAATGAACTAAGCATATTATTTCAGAATATTTCAGAACAGCTTAAAATGTGACACAATGCAATGGCAAGGGGCAAAGCCATACCTAGCTTTTGTCTTGTTGTAGACTACTTTTATTAAGATTCAGAGAATCAGGGGCATTTCTGTGACTGTATTAAATAAGACATACAGTTAAAACTGAAGATATAATTACTTGCAAATCAGCACCATTCAAACAGCACCAAGTGCATAAGAAAACAAGTATTTACAGGGAATTTTCACTCATGATTTTTTTTCAGGATTCAGCAATGTCTTGGTTTGTAACTCAAGTTATTTGATCTTGCTCTTTAAATTCATAAAAAATGTGGGCCAGAGCATGTCCAAGGCTTGATTTTCATCTGATGATTGCAAAAATTGAATTTGGATTTTGCATAATATAAGAGCTCTCAGCTACCTCTATTGTTCCTGTAGATGTTTATTTCTTTAAACATTAATGTTGATATTTGTGGTTTGTGTTAGGTGGTCTTAAATGGCTTGGTGTTACTAAAATTGATCTGTACCAGTGTGTTTGAAGGTGAGACTTAAGAATATGAGAGATAAATTTTATGCAGAGGAGGTAAACTTCTTTTTATCTTCCCTTTTTCAGAACCTCCCAATTCTCTTGATCTTAATAGTTCCCATCCCAGAAGGATAAAGCTCACTGCTCCAAATATCAATCTCTCTTTGGACCAAAGTGAAGGGTCTGTACTTTCAGATGATAATTTGGATACACCAGATGAAATTGACATCAATGTAGATGATCTTGACACTCCAGATGAAGCAGACTCTTTTGAATACACTGGACAAGGTAATGTTCTATATTGTAAAGGCAGAGTTTCTCTCTTTCTTTCTTTCCTGCTTACATGATCAGTCTCATGTCTGTAAAGCTGTGAATATGGTTGAAGTATTTAAGAGTTAATGCTAGGTGTCTGGGTGTTTTTACTGTCTGCTATTTTTTTAGCCTTTCTTCTCCTGTGTGAAGTAATAGGTTTCCACTTGTGCAGAGTGTAGTAGAGCTGGTCAAATAAATAAGAGCTGCCCACAGAGAGTCAAATTCAAAGTCCCATGTTTGTCCAGTATCACAGGTCTTGTCCAAAAAGAGTTGTTCAACAAGGAGAAGGCAATTGCTCTCTGTTGTAGAGTGCTATAGCTAACTTAGCATCTTCGTCACACTGACTCTAGCCAGCACTGGATTACAGCTAACATCAGTAGTATTTAGGATTATAAACTTGTGGAAAATGTATTGACTGACATAAGCTGCACCAGAGAGCTTGTAGTGCATGAAGTAGACAAAGTGTGGTGAGAGAACTCTATTGTTAGTGAGAAAGGTGTTGTGTTTTTTTTTTTTTTTTTATTCCCATGTATGGTTGGAGAGCTGAGATGTGCAAGGTGTATGCATGTCATGATTCAGCTAGCTCAGGTGATGGAACAATAGAATTATTCATGCCACCAATCTAAATATGCTTTCTCAACAGGGGTAGCTCTACAGTATAGATACACACTGAAGTGTGCAATGGATACTTCACTTTTCCTGTGCATATTAATGATTTTCTCTCACGTGGTGTAACTGGTTTACACCATCTCACACTGCTTACATTCATGATGTATGAAATAGGGTGTTAACACTCATTCTTTACTAGTACCTTAAGAACCATAGAACTGTGTTCACTAAAGTAAATACATAAAAATCCTAAGTTATTTAAGGGGAAAATGAGTGGCACTGTTCTACAATCTACAACAGAAAGGCATTTTTTAAATGGATTAATTTAAACTGATTTAATTTTACCTTGCTTTTAAATTTTCTATTCCTAGTGAAGTCACTATAATTTAAAAATTGCATTCTCTTTTGAGCATCCGAGAGCAGTTGCATCAGTTTAAGTGATATTGCCGAAAAGGCATGACAGTGTACTCAATCATGCATGAGTGCCTCTAATGTCACTTCTCATTAGAAGGCAGATTTCCTTATGGGTAGACATAGAGCATAGTAATTAGTTACTTGCTGGATAGAATATTTTGTCGCAAAGGTTAAAACTAACACACACAGACACATGTACCCACTCACAATAAGAGCAATGTGTGCTTACAGTTTTTGACTTTCATGACCACTATGTGATAGCAAAAATCTCTGTCTGCAGCAGAACAGATTTTTCTTTTAAGCCCTCAAGTAAATAAACTCAGGTCCAGTGATTTGGTTGCAGTTGTATTTATGGCAGGCACTTCTCCCCAGCTTTTTTTTCTTTTTCTCTGCTTTCTAAATGTGATGATTCATTCATTTGCTATTGTTGGACCAGTTTCCCCAAGATCCTAAGTGAAGAAGAACTCAAGGTGCCTGTGGTTTTGGTAACATTTTTACAGTTGTGTGGTTTGATTTAGACATACTAAATAGGCAAAATGCCCTCCAATTAGATCCATTGGGAGCAGCAAGTAGAAAAGGAAAAAAATTACATTTTATCAAAATAGGCCAGCAATAAAATAAGTAGGATATATATTGCACGAATCTGATAGCTAAAAGTAGTCATAAGAACTAGTGCAGAATGGTTTATTTGCATGATAAACAGCCTTTGTTATCATTGTACTGCTGTGACTCTAACCAGTATGCTCTCTGCTGTTAGCAGCACTCATAATCTCCCACAGATCAGTGTTTCTAGACTGTTACGCCAAACCCAGGGAAGTAAATACAGAGGAGACAAAGTTCTTGAGACTGTAGATCAGACTGAGGAAGATTAATTTGAGCTATAAAAGGCAACTGGGAAAAGCAAGACTCTTGTCATGATTCAGGGGTCCACCTCATTGCTGGAAAACAGAAATACAAGAAAATCTGAAACCCATTTGTTTAAAAGAATGATGAAAAGGAATCATCACAACTGCAAGGTGCAAGGTAGATGAGATCAAAACCGCTAAGTACTTGTCTTAAACTAGCACATGAATTGTTTAGTGATTGGTCAATCATATGAGTTTACCAGGGGTTTTATGGTCGCTCATAACTTACATTTAAACTTGCTTGTTTGTTTTCAGAACCTGCTTTTTTTTCTGAAATAAGCTTTTAATAATTATTACATTACATGACATAAAAATTGCAGTTCTGAAAACCATATATACATATAGATGGAGGCCTCTCCTCGGATCAGCATTATTTGTAAAGTAGGAGAGTGTTCATTATTTTGTGTGCAGATGTTTCTTACCTTTCGGAATTTCACACTGGTGCATCTTTCTCTGCAAAATCTACACTCCAGGCATAGCCACTTTTTCAGGAAGAGGTGATCTAATACCATTCCTATTAAAAAAAAAATAACCAAACAACAACAACAAAAAAAACCCAACCAAACACACAAAAAAACCCAAAACCACAAAAAAACAAAAAAAACCAACTGCCTAGATTCAGCATTGTAAGTTTTATCAGGGAGTCTTTTCATTGCTTTTCATCATTTGCTGTTTCACCAAAAAAAAAAAAAAAAGTCAACCCCCCAAAACAATTGTAGTGTTAGTCTGCCAATTATCTATCTGGTCTCTTTTCACTAAAGCCATTCTGCTAGCTGCAGTTCTGTTTCTCAGCCATGCCCTTTCTACCATCTGAGGAACAGCTGGCTATACAGTTTTCCTAGGCTGTTCTGAGAATCCCAAGTATCTATTCTGAAAGCACTTGACCCTGTATCCTTAAAGGAGCAGACTACCCTGTTATGGCCTGTCAAAGTTTGCATAGTTTGACTGCATGCATGTAGTTTTCATGGTACCTGCGCAAAACTAACATAATGCAAAACTGCATTAAGTTATCTAGGTTTGGAGGGAGTGGGGTGATGAATTTTGGAAGCTTATTCCCAAAGTCATGGAATATATGTATTTTGAAACTGTATGTTAAGTATATTATTAGACTTCATGAGCATTGTATCTTGAGAAGGCATGAATACATACTTCAGTTCCACAATCTATACTGAGCAGCAACTGTTAAACCAATTTGAAATAGTATACTCAAAAAAAAAATCATGTTTTGCAGTCTTTTCTTCCCAACCTTAAGATGTCCTCAAACTCCCTTTCTTTTCAGTTCCAAAGTGAAAAAGGCTTATGTGGCCACATTACATATACACACATATGTATTTATTGATCTTGCATTCCTCTTTCCACCATTAATACAATTTTGTAAATGTTTTTAACTCATTGACTTGGTTAGGCAGTGAAGTAGGAGGTGAAATATTACTGACTTCTTGTAATATTCCAGAAGACAGGAATTAGGTGAATTAAGAATTGGTGATAGACTCAGCTTTTCTTGCACATGAGAGTATCCACCTCAGAGAGAGGGAATTTCTACCAATATTATTCCCTAATAATACTTTGTATTAGGGGCAGAAAATACAGGCAGCACTAGAAGTTCGGACTTCATTAGTCCTACTGTAACAACAAATGTGTGCTCAATCTAATATGATTTTTTTTAAAGTTCAAAGATTTTGTGTGTGTGGTTTTTTTACCTACTGATATTCCTAACAAATTTGGTTGAATTACTGATAGGTTTTAATGCAAAAATCAGTTTTACAAATAGTCAGTATGTGTATGTGCCCATAGGTTCAATGGGTGTAGATATGTGTGGTATATGCACAGTATACTGTCCTATTCCTGATTTCTTAAAGATAATTGATCTAACTCTTATGATAAACTGGTGTGTTTTAAGGATCATATAATTCCATTTGTGCAAATAGTTCAAGAAGCAGCATTAATCAAAGAGGCATCCAAAAATAAACCAATTCACAGAAAGACTTGAGGACACAATGAAACGTTGTGTTGTTTACTTGTTAATTACAATCACTTGCTTAAGTTTATTCTTAACTCTTACAGATTTCTTTGATATTTTCAAATAAGATGTCTGATTTGTTTTTTATCTACACAAATGCATGTCATTTTATCTCAGTATATCTTTATTTACTGTTACCCCACTTACTGGATTACGTGATAAAATTCTACTCTAATTCATGACTGCAGAGAAGGATAATACTTTAAAAACAACAGTTGATTTTGTTTACTTCAAATATGTGTAATGTGAAAAATGTATAGAAACTTTTCTATGAAGATAAAATTAATAATACACACATAGACACATGACAAAGATGCTTCAGCAAGAATAACAGTATGACATAGGTGGGGTTTTTTTCACCTGTCAAAACCAGTATGTTGTAACAATAACTAAAGAAGGAAATGAAAACATTCCAGCTGTGGACAGAATCACTTTTCATGTCACTTTCTCTGTAAGCAGCCATTTAGTTTGAAAAACTGGAATGCAGTTAAATTTGCTATTAAAAGCCATCTCATCAATGTGCAATGGAAATGTAGATTTTGTTAATTACTTCACAGCTTTTCTGAAACTGAGAGTATCCAGCAGAGAGGCTGTGCTATGAGACTTCATGATCTCTTGTCAGCCTTGTAGTTTGTCTATTATTATCATTGTGTCTGTGGAGTAGATGTACCTGTTATCTCATGGGTGCTGGTGTGAACAGGACAGGTTGCCTGGCTGCTCTGTACTTACCATCTGGGAAGGAACTCACATTTAATCTTAACCAAAAGGCCCTGGGGGAGGTGAATACCATGCTTCTGTCAAGAGTCAACATTTTGTCATGACTGAAGCAGAGGAAGATGGGAATTCTTAATTTTTGCTGGTGCCAGATGTGAAGTGATTGAAGACAAACTGGGAAAAAAATGAGAAACTGTATGTCTGTGGTAATTCTCTACACAAGAAGCATGTCTGTGTTCACTTTAATTCCCTGTTTTGCTTTTTAGTATTGCTCTCAACAATGTGCAACACAAAGATTTTAAGGCTTGCAGTGCAGTACCTCTATGTGAGCAGCTGATCTTACTAACTGGATGGAAAAATGCTGAAGTCCCTTAGTGGTATTCTGCATAGTGATAAATGCTGCTGCTCTTTTTATGTTCATAACAATGAAAAGTTTAAAAAATGGAAATTTCTCATTTACTGACTGTTAGATGATCATATTCTGCTCTTACTTATATCAGTGCAGATCCAGGATAGTGCTGTAAAAATCCAGTTGATTTCAGTCATCCATTTCAAATGTATGTAACAGAGAAAATAATTCTAGCTTTTACAGGAAGGTGTAATATATAAGATTTTATTTTTCAGAAGAACAGACTGCTACTAGGGATGCTTCCCAGGAGGAGTCTGAATCAATTCCAGAGTACACCGCAGAAGAGGAGCGAGAGGACAACAGGTTATGGAGAACAGTGGTTATTGGAGAACAAGAGCAAAGAATTGATATGAAAGTAATTGAACCTTACAAAAAGGTCATTTCACATGGAGGTAGGAAAACCCTGAGTCTACTTCTTAGAATAATATAAAAAATAGTGCTTAACTGAGCAGGATTTATTTCTGTCTTAGTTCGGTTATCATACTGGTAAAAGGAGAATTTATTCTTCAGCCATGGCTGAAATCAACCTGGCTTTCAATTCAGTGTGAAAATGACTAATGAATACTTTAAATACAAAGCTATTTCAGGAGCAACAAATAAATGAACGTACATATGTCAGTAACAATCTGATCATTGTAGGTTAAAGCTGTCTTGGAGTAAGGAGAAAATCTTTTGTCCTACAGGGGGGGAAAAAAAAAACCAACCAAACAAAAAAACCCAGCTAGCTTTATTCTGTTGATTTTGGCAAAAGCTTTTGCACAAGGAAGTGTAGTGCTCTGTGATTTGCTGAATGATATATGTGGGTCCACAAATCTAAACAAGTAGACTGGCAAAAGAAAAAAAAAGCCAAACACCAAAACAACAACAAAAACAAACCAACAAAAAAGCCCCACATTTTTTCCTAGGGCTTCCATTCATCTGGCTAAATTCCTTGTGTTATTTTTCTGGCATTTATAGTTGTCAGCGGATAGCAATTCACCAGCAACTGTTATGTTTGGGGTTTTTTTTTCACATAATTTGTTAATGGTTGTCAAATAGCATATCAAAGAGAACATTTAAAGTAGGAAAATTACTTTATGTGCTTACTATATTGTCTCATTTGCTCATATGCTCCCTAACCTCCTCAGAGAATTTGTAATTCTAGTGTTACTAGCACACTTCTATATAAATACAAATAAATAAATATTACTATAGATATTGAAGGAAGAAAATGAAACAAAGCTTTCTAAGTGTCTTTTCTTTGGTGTCTCATGTTTAATTTATCTTTGGATTCTTTTTTGGGGAACACTTTGCTAGCTGTTAATAAGGTATTAAATAAGGATGAGTTGTCCTATTCTTGCAAAAACTGAGGGAGGTAACTTACCATCTCAGAGGTAAGATTTGTGAGTTCATATCAGGATGCCTCTGCCACAGTGTTGCTGATCTGTAACATCATTTAAAGGTAAACCATTGTTTCCAGTGTGTTTGCAGTGTTGAATCTCTATCTGGAAGGAGTGACAAAAATAAATTATATTTAGTTATGTTACCTGAGTATGTGGTCCTCAAATCTGCACATTTACATTAAAAGCAGCTAAATACTAGCCTGCAGGTGTTCAGAGTGGCCAGTGTGCAGTTTTAGTTGGAATTAATAAAGATGTTTAAACCTCCAAGCGTTTTTCCATGATAACAATACCATAAAAGATTTATGAATATGATGATACCTCAGACACAGTTTAGCAAACAGACCCAGATGGCATAATTTAGGAAACAAACACACAATATTTTGAGGCCTTGCTAATGGTGTTTGTTTATATGGCTTTTGTATGCTGTAAATGAGTCTAGGTATACTTTTGTTGAAAACTGTCACGTACAGTTCCTACTAGATGCTGATGTATACATTTATACCAGCTTTTATGAAAAGTAAATACCAGTCCATTTTAGTCAGTGGAGAAGTAGCTCTTAATTGAGCACTGCTTGACTGTTGAACAAGGATTAATTCCAGTGGCAAACATCTCTAGGAAGTACATAATAATGCAGTTATTGATGTGAGTCTTGGTTATTCAGCTCAGCTCCTTGTGAAATAACCAGGATTCAAATTTTAGATATTTGATATCTTGTTTTGGTAGATCACTCAAATCTAAGAAAAAGGACATTAAATTTCCTGTACTTTTGAATGGGTGCTGGTCAGCAGCTTAGACACTGTAAAAGAACAGTGTGAGATGAATTCATGTTTCAGCCCACCACTGGCTAAACTGAAAATTTTGCCTGAAATATAGCCATGTGAAAGTGAATTAAATACTGGATTAAATTCTGTGTTTGTGACATGGCAGACTGAAGATAGGGAAACAGAATCATTTTGATGTATGGGTTGCAGGAAAACTTTTGACAGCTTGAACACTCTGCATTATGACAGCTAGGCCTATTCTGTATCATGTTCCCTTTGGCAATATTTTAACATCTTTGTAGTGCTTTAGAGGGCCAGGAATCTTTCATCTGAAACAGGTCACTGAACATTCCCACCTGCATCGAATGCAGAATCTAGATGGTAGCCACAAAAAAGGAAAGGGGAAAGCAGACTGTAGTCTGGGTGTGAGGCTGCCTTTCATATACATTGATGGAAAAATTTCTTAGAGATGTCTCTTTTCATAGGCTGACTGAGAAATGGGCCAGATGGCTTTTCCTAGCTTCTAGTGATGAATTAAAAAGCACTTCTCCCCTGGGTGAACATTCCTTGTCAACACCATGTGTAAGAAAAAGCAGTTTAGATTTACCTGTGAGTTTTTCTTCTGTGTGTTGTTAGCTGGCATCTGCACATAATCATTTACAGTTCATGTAAAGCAAAATGGTGCTGTGTAATTTAGTGGACACACCTGCCACAATGTGCTCTCACTGCCAAACACTCCTGAGCCATCTGGAAAGACTCCTTTATGGCATGATATGAATTATCCTGAGAGTCTTTTAAGGATTTTTAAATTTATGGAAGGAAGTCTTCTCCCTCTTGGTGAAGCTGGGGCAGGGGGGGAAGCAGGAAATACTTCTGAGGGATAAGGAAGGACAGGATATGTGAAATGAGTACTGTCTCTTTGAAAATACATGGGTCTGTTGAGAAGATGGAAACATAACAGAGTAGTATTTACTGATGAGTGTGGGAAGTGGAGTGTGGATATCTCTCTATTTCTTTTGAGAAGAATGGTATATTCCTTCATATGAAACTCTTAAAAGGGGAGGGTTCTGAAAACAGGACTGAAGTTTCGCCCCCCTCTCTATATGCATTCTTGCTAGAAAATGCAATGCTACTCTTTGAATTTGACCTTGACATCTTCACTGGGACACCAAAGTCAATCACTCATATCTGTATCTATAGATATCTTGTTCATGAGCTGGAGCTATGACACAGTGTGCCATGTCACACGGTTTAAAGTGGTTTTGCCTACATTGCCCTTTGGCTTGAACTCAAACCCTAATCCTGAGCTATTCTGCCAGTCCCTGTCCTCCAACAGGATGGAGAGCACACACTGCACTGTGGTGAAGCAACTGGAGAAGACCGTGGACATATGCTGGGCTGCCATTGTACAGTGACATCTCTAGCTTTGGAAGTCCAGCTGTAGATTATCTGGCCTTTGGCATCTGAGAGACAGGAAAGAAGCTATTTCACAGTGCTGGGAAGACAAGAGATGCCAAGATTATGGGAGGGTGGAATTAAGTCTAAGGACAGCAAGCTTCCTGCAGTGTCCACATGATTCCTCAGTGGATGAGGTCTGGGCTAGCTAGCATTCTCAACTTGATGTTGGCACAATGCATTATATTTAGTCAAATCTACCAAATCAAATTCAGAAAGAAAGCCATCCAACATCATCCTTTGACACGTTGCTTTGCCAAACCTTGATTTGAAAAAATATGACTTAAGGCAGGAGACTTATTTCTGACATGCGCATTTTTCTCTCTGATACTTATCCCTCTTTTGCTTCTCTTTGGAACTGTCCTTTAAGGAACATCTGAGAACACTAGACAGTGTCTATATGCATGTTCTTATGACTGGGATAATGTTGAGATTAATCAGCTGTGGTTCTCCCTTGGCGTGGAAGACTTCATGGGCAAGTGCCTCGAAGCACACACTTTGTCAGGGATTGTGGATTCTTTGAAGATCTCTACAAAGCCATGTATGAAATTACTCCCTTGAAATAAACATCTCTTTATTCCAGCTCGGTGAGACTTAGCTTAGGTGTTGAGTGAGAAAGAAGAAAAGAAACTAGTCTCTCTTTCCTGGTTAGCACATGTGGATTGCATAATATGTCTTTTCATAGAGAATTTTGCTTTGTTTGGCTGACTACAATGCAAGAAGTTCTACAAGTATTTTGACATAGGCTTGCATACTGCTCTCTAGTATCCAACCAGCACTGTAAAAGTCTTAAAACCTCCTTATGAAAGTATGGCAAAGTGCTGGTATTATCCTTTCATTCTGTCAGGAATGTGTTCCTATTTCCGAGGGTTATTCAGTGTTTCCTTCACGAACGTTATCAACTCTCCCTTACAGTTAGTTTGCCCTAGCCTCTTTTGAAAGGCTTTCAAGTAGTTCTCGAAGTACATCCAGCTTCTGTTTCTATGCATCATTAGTGTTATCTATCTACAATTCCTACAACATCTTTCTAAGTTGCCTTCTGATGGTACGTATCTTTTAAACAAAACTTTCAATTGAAATACAGGAGCATTTTGTATTTATTACCAGTAATAGAGAAATTCATAGCAACTGCAGAGAATTGTGAAGATTAACCAGCATTAGTCTTTCCTGAAAAAAAAAAAAAAAAAAAAAAAAAAAAAAAAAAAAAAATCTTTAGGGAAACAACAAACTCTCCTGGACCCCAGAACTGTAGTGCTGCAGCTTTAAGGGTTTACAGCTGTTAAGCAGCAGAGAACATCAGTATTAGACAACTGGGGTGTCAAAGGTAAAAAAGTGTGCTGTACAAAACTTGCAGCAAAGGATTTAACTGATACCCAGGAGCCTTAAAGGCATACTAGGGTGCAGTTGTAATTGTAATATCCTGAGGCCTTCCGAGCTGTGCAAGTGCAGTGAGATTGGACTGTGAAACTGTTAAAGTTCTCTTTAACTCTTGTAGAGTCTTTCTTTCTATTTCATTAACTAAGCAAATTACACA
>JAAGNO010008789.1:0-18658 GCA_033439905.1 Ceryle rudis
TGCTGGGTCCCTTTCTGAAGAAAAGCTTCCCCACCTGCAGAACAATTCCTCAAGCCCTCTCACCCTACTCCCCACCTGCCCTCATTCTCCACACCCCTGGCCCCGGGGCCCTCCAACTTCCCGGTGCCTCCCCCCCCCCGCCCCCGCAGTTTCCATCCCCACATGCGCCCCCCAACCCGTTTTTCTGCCCTCAGTGCAGCCATCACCATAACTATTCCTTTCCCCACTGGTGGGGCACTGCACAGTTGCAGGGCTGGTAAGCACACTGAGAAATCTACTGGGACTGACAGAAGTCTCACCCTTCCCTGCCAGCTTCCAACATGTTACAGGCAAAAATATTTAATTCCACATTTATTACCAGTAAGCTGAGGCCACTGCACCAATTTCTGCTCTGTATCTACACTGCAGAGAGTGGTACAGTATTGTTTGGTTTCCCCAGTTCCCACCAGTATTACTCCAGCTGTCTCAGGTTAACTGATACTTGACTAATTCACAGTAATTTTAGTGCAGAAGTACAAGATTGTCTATGTCATCCTATTTTTTTTTTTAAGTATATTTATTTTTCAAGTGAAGTGATTACAGCAGCTCTTCTTCTTGAAGCTATTTACACAACATCAACATGCATCATTAGAAAACTTTTTTTTTTGAGGGAACTCAAGTATCTACATATTAACAGCTTTACATAAAACAAAACTGATTAGCTTTTGTTATTTCTCCTTTGCATATCTATGCAATCCATTAGACAGAAATGGGTCTGTCATTCATATGAGAAATAACAGACAATTGCAAATATATTTAATATTCTTCTCTCTAATATAGTTTGATTCCTATAACATCATTTAGATTTCCCTAAGGAGTTTCTGTACTTTGTACTTTATAACATTTAATCTCTCTCCCGTGAAATCTTGAAGAATAACCTATTACGTAAGTCAACCCAACAGTGAGTTCCTGACAATGATTTCATGAAGGCCTCTACCCCAAAGGGCATTGGCAAATAGTTTGCAAACCTAATGTACATCTAGTCAGCAGAGAGTATTTTCTGTGTTCACTTACATTCCTATAAAGTAGTACAGTGATACAGGCAACCTGAAGTCGAACACAGCTTTGATTATATTTTTCATCAATACAAAGCAGAACAGTTTGCATCAAATACTAAAAGTTGAAAAGTAACCTTGAAAGAACAGCTAGTTATTTCTTTCGCATCCTCCAAAAGACTTTGATAAATAGTCTTCTCTTTATTAATACATCAGGAAGCTGTTTAATAATAGATTCAACGTTAAACACAGCATCAATATTAGTTTCTAAAAAATTATGATTTTTCTTTATCTAAATGCTGATAAGCATCTAAAAATTATGCATTTACTTTATCTGGCTATCACATGGTGGAAATAAATTACAGGAATTTAAGACACAGTAAGCTGTGCCTTAAAACAGGATTATTATTACTAAAGTTCAGATGTTTCAAAGCTATTTGCAAAATTTTTTTTTTTATTATTTAAACTAATAGTACAACTCAAGTAATAAGTGTGGGTGAAAGCGTCTATAAATACTCAGAATTGTGCAAGTTAAAAAGTATCTACTATATTACTCTATAGTAATAGCTTAGAAATTAACTAAAAAGCTTTCATAATTCTTGTGGGTTTCTCATATTAAGGAGACAGTATTACAGCTGATATAAAAGCATACCTTTGAAGCTGGAAATTAAAAGAATACTCCATGCTAAAAATCTAGAACCAGGTTAAAAACTAGCTTTCACCTCTGGGTTTCGACATGAAACCATGAATCAATGACAACATAGATTTATCCAGGAGCCTACTGACAATGACAAACACTGGCATTTACACAGGACCCCAACTAATTATTTCTAACCATATAAGCAAAAGTAATATATATGTATTTGTAAGATTATACACCACCACCCCTCCAACACTTTTTTTAAAGCCTGATGAGCACACTTCATTTTAGCAAGCAATAATGCATAATTATTCTGGTCTGTTGGTAGGGGCTGCCCCTGACTACACTCATATAGTGCAAACCTCCTCAGTCATCACATCAGTGCAGTGGTACCAACAGACACCCCACTGTTAAACTCATCCCAGAGGAACACTTTCCTAGCTCAGGAGGGCATCACACCAACCCAGCTCCACAGTTTCTAGCACTCAAGCTGGCTTGATTACTTTATGCACTGAAGCATTGAAACGCACATAAACCCAAAGTAACTTCTACCATAGGTCCCAGAGTGCTCAATTCCTTCACATTGCCACAAGTGTTTAAGCAACACCAGCACATATCAGGTAGAGTTTGGTTCAGCATTCCTCACATTCAACACACTCAGAGAAAGCCTTCCTTCACTACAAGAAGTATTTTGTTGCATTTACTTCACTATCACTACAGAACTACAAAATGAATAATTTAAAAATTAAAAGTTAATATAAATATTTGGAGTTTGTGTTACTTGCAGAAGCCTGTAATGTTTCAGAATCTTCATATTAACAAAAATTTAAGGAGATCGGTGACCAGTTTTGAACATATTTTTTAGGAGTATTTAATTCCTATTTAAGGACATAAAAATGAACAGTTTCTAAAATAAACAATGTCAGCAGCTGCATGTCAAGTTTTTTGATAAGCTGGGCTCTGTACTGAGGTATCCAAAAGCAGATATCAGGAAAAAAAAAAAAAAAAAAAAGACAATAAATGTTATTTTGTTTCAACCATTTGACAGAGCAGACATATGGGTGAAAGCTTTTTGGCATTCAAAACATTAACATTTGGTTAGAATGTGTCCATGATGTTCTCCAAATACTTAAAATCAAAACCTGTTAGTTCTAAAAAGCTTGTTTTCTCTAAGTCATTCTACAACTGAAAAAAAAATATTCTTCGTAAGTTCCCTCAATGAAGTGCTTACCACGTCCAATTTCATGTGACAGGTTGAAGACCTTTCCACAATCAGATTAATGTTATTTCAGCTTCCTACCACTCAGCTTCTTCTCCATGTTGCCATTACTAAAATACTTCTACCATTTCAAACTATATTCATCACTTCCTTGGTTATGCCTTCATGTACCTGCCGTTATCTCCACTCCCACTGCACAAAACACAGGTATGATCAGTTTAGTTAATCTTCATGACTGTTTCTAAAATTTAGTAGCTTTTCTGGCTGTTCCCCGAATTAGCTTTAAGTTGATGTCTGAGAATTCAAACATCTGTTTAGTATATTGTAAGTGCTGTCACAAATTTAAAACTTTATTGTTAAGCATGTATTTTACAGAAAAAAGATGATTATGAAATATAAAAGTTATACACTATTACCAGGATTTCAGTGGACACCTCATTCACAGAGGTGAATGAAGTATGCAGGCAAGTATCCAGTCTGTAAGTACAAGTAACTGACAATAGGGGGTTTCTGTTAGTTTAAAACTCTTAATAGAAAAGCTCTCTCTATATAAATATTTAATTTACTATATATACACATACAAGCACATGTAAAGTCTGCTGCTGCAAACAAGAAGACTATCATTGTTGAAGATAGATTTTTATTTTTTTTTTAAGGGAAAGAATTTGAAGAAAATCCTTTGACATTTCAGTTAAGTTTCTACACAAAAAGCAGAGAAGAAAAATGGAAGAGAGAAACTGGAAACTAGAACACAGGGAAGATTTTCTAGGATCTACAATGTTTTTTTTTGGTTGCAGTGTAAGCTGTCTTGCGTTGTATAATCCTCTTTGCCTAGAAAAACCATCCTTACAGAAAGAAAAACATAAAAGTGCTATGACTAAAAAAAAACCTTCTGGTATTATCATAAGCTGAAGATGTCAACACACCTTTGTAACACCTCAGGATGGATCTAGCTGCCAGTCTAATTTGCTACTGCTTCTCTCATTCTGCTAAAAAAAACCCCAACGTATTACACATACAGCATTGTTCAAATCTTAAAAGTACTGCCCAGATGTAGCAGAGCAAAAGGAATGGAATAACTGGCTTTCCATGCAGCAACTCTAGTGGTACAAAGTACAAATGGCCTAAACAGCACTGACACTTTAACAATGAGTTAAGTAAAATATGGTTTTTTATACTGCTAAACCTTAAGAAGCAAAGTATATTTTTCACATCAGGTAAGAAATTCCAGAAACTTAAGTACTACCTTGAGTAATTATTGTTAATTAACTAGCAATGAGGCACTATTTCCAAATGTGACATTTAAAGCACATAATGTGATTGTGAATATTCACAAAGATAATTAAGTTCATCTGCTTCAAGTCCTTGATTTCAGCACATCTGAAAACACCTCTTAAATGATCATTAGACCTGTAATCAAGTATTTTGTTGCTCAGGAAAATTGGATATCTTTGCTTACCTGATAAAATTGGGATGTGTTCAAATGCAAGTACATGGCTTTTTTTGAGAAACTCTCCTTCAGGCAAAAGCTGAGGAAAAAAACAACACTAATTCTGATTGTTTTCTCAGAAGAGAGTTAAAAATAGATTCTTCATACCATCAGACGGTAACAAAACCAAAAATTACTTAGCTTCCTTAACTGAACTCAAGATCACAACAGTAACATGAGGGATACGTGTCTTAAAGTATTCATCATCAAGCCAGGGACACCACTACGGTGTATACTAAGGATACTATCAACATTAGTTTGTATACTTTCTTCCATCTTGATTGCAGCTAAATTAAATTCAGTGCAAAAATAAAAATCCAACCAAATTACAGGGCTGAAATACAATGTATAATGCAAAAAAATCAGAAAATGGATTGATATGGTTCTGTTGGGAAAAATGTTATAACTATTACTATCTTCAGAGAAGGAATGAGACTTTAATCATCAATACTGGTGTTGGTCTCAATAAGGACTTGGAGAAATATACCCTGAAAATAGGAAAAACCCAACCCTGAGATCAGGGTGTCAAAACAGTCATGCCTTGGCGTTTTATCCTTTATTCTTTGAAGAGTAAAGAAAGCCTCTTCCTCCTAGAAAACAGATTAATGAATAAAAGTGCTTCAAGATGAAGAAGAAACTTTTAGGCAGCATTCTAATGTACAATAGATTAACTTTGCTCTCTTGCTCTTCAATTACTTGACACAGAATTTTTAATCAGTCAAAATAGCAGTGTGAATAACTGTATAAGTATATCCTACTACTCTGTATGCCTCAACCCAGTTTGACTAGCAGTTTTATTTTATATCTGCAGAGTCTCTCTTGATGAAAGTTTGGTCAAGAATTATGTTTGGAGAGGGGGAAAAAAGGTGAAACCTTTCTAAAAATTAAAAAATAAAATTAAATTAAAAAAAAAACCCAACCCACAAATGTTCTGAAAAAGCATATAGTGTCAAGAAACTCCTGACCTGGTCTGAAAGACAGTTCCTGCTGCTGTGTAAATGCACATTTAGCTTTCTGCTTCAAAGGTGCACTGGAAGCACTTGCCGTGCGGACGGCCCAGAGAACAGATGATGGTATGAGATGCTCCATGCTGCAAGTTATTAACCCTTGAGACTATCCTGTTTGTAACAGCAGCCAGTTGGACTTTTCCCTGGAGAACATCATCCTCCAAGACAGCATTGGTCCTTTTCTCAGTGAAAGGATGGTACCTGACCCAAAACAGTGCATACATCTCAGATTCCCAATTCCAACTTTAGGTAAAGCTTCCCCAAGAGATGTTGCCCACCTTCTCCAACATCTGTTTCCTTAAACTGCAGATGGACTGGGAAAGCAAGAAAAAAAAAAAAAACCCAAGACTTTAGAATGTCACTAGAAATAGACAATGGTATGAATTAAGACAATGTTGCTGCACTCCTGCAGAAGACACAAGTTCAGATAAAAGTGTTCTTCAACCAAACTAGTCAATAAAATCACAACCGTAGTTCTAACAAGTGCTCAAGGCATGTTTCAGGGAGGGGAAGAAAAAAAACCAAAAAACCCACAACTTAGGCTTAGCTAAAAAAAGAAATGAAGTGGAGGAGTAAAACTTCGTATAGATGTTTCTTGTCCCTGTCTTTAGTCTGTGTAAAAACACCAAAAAATAGTTGAAACTCTTCCAGTAAAAATTCAGTAATAGTCACTTCTGGAAAGTTTCACGAGAACTACTATTCCCATATAAAGTCCTACCTGGAAGGATATTGTAGAGAGGTAGATGCTGATCTCTTCTCACAAGTAACTAGTGATAGAACAAGAGGGAATGGCCTCAAGCTGCACCAGGTGAGGTTTAAACTGGACATTAGGAAAATTTTTTTTAATCAAAGGGTTGTCAGGCATTGGAACAAGCTTCCCAGGGAGGTGGTTGAGTCGCCATCCCTGGATGTGTTTAAAATGCATACAGATGGGGCAAGTGGGGATATGGCTTAGTAGTGGACTCGGTAGAGTAGGGTTAATGATTGGACTCTGATTTTAAGGGTCTTTGCCAACCTTGATGATTCTATGATAAAGTGGGTCAGCAGAATAAAAGGGGCAGTGGGAGGTCACATTGAACTAACTTTACCAAACATAAAAGGCTAGCTCTAAAGCGAGCCAGCTTGCCAAACAGGCATTAATTGAACGTCAGCTGCTGTGGTACATGTCCTCAAAGCTACAGCTGTCCAGAGCAGCTGGGGACTACCAAGGGGTACTGCTTTTTAGAACACTACAACCAGGGAATAGAAGGAATAAATAAGAAGCAAAACAATGTTGTTAGTATTGTTCTATTTTATTTCTGTGGATGTATGACAAGATAATGCCTTTTGACACTTCATGGGAATAAATGTCTATGTTTCTGATACATCGCTGAACTTGCCACAAGAAAGCAGCAACATTTTAAAACACGTTTTTCAACTGAATTCATCTTCTCTACAGAGATAGTATGATTGTATTAAACCATACATACCAGAACCCAACAGGTACATTACACATGCTATTTTCTCCAACCAGTTTAAAATCCAAATTAAGCATTCTCTCAATTACTGCAGATATTTGTACTAAAGGAGCCTAGAATTTAACACCTTATGTATTAGGCAGTCCAAATGAAACACCAGAAATTCTCAGCCAAAAGATCAAATATGTTTCAGGAGCAGTTGAGCAAATCAGATAAGTGAGATTCATACAGTCAGAGGCTCCATTTAATATTTTGGTCATCTGTATCAATCTTTTTTACCTAATTCCCACTCTTTGCAAAGGAGGTATGCCAAGAAAGGAAATTAAAAAAAAAAAAAAAGGGGAGAGAACCCCCTTTTCCCCCCCCCCCCCCCCCGAGGACAAGCAACCTTTCTGTTATAACTTTCTGTTATAACCAAAACTCACAAAAAGGCAATTTGTAAGTACGTATATATAACCAGTAAAGGATACTTAAAATTATCTGTTATCAGCACCTCTGTCCTTCTCAACAACAAAGTGTTTCTGCCATTAATTGCTACATTTTAACACAGTGTGTTCTTTATGGGGCATAAACTTTCTGTGATGATCACACTTGAAGCCAATCACTAACTAATTCTCCATAAAGCATTGACTCTAAAGAAGATGCTCATACAAATCACATTTTCAGCCAGCTACAAGTTGGTACAAGCATGGCTAGGTTTTTTTTGCACCTACAAAAGAGCAATTGTATTCATGCTGGGCAGACAGCACAAGAGAAGTAACCACACGCGCACCAAAATAAAGGGAAAAATTCCCATGTATTTGCAGTTAACCTTTAAGTGTTTTGTGACTAGTCATTGTAATATCACTAACTCTGTGGATATATCTCAAAGGGCAAGTTCCTGGAAAATGAAAGCATGAAAAGAAGTTACAATATGCTTATAAATCAGTTAGTGTTTAAGCTACAGTTTGTTGTATAATATGAAAAATTGGAATTATTTTAGTAGAAGGTGAAGCCAAGCATGGCAAAGATACTTAAATCCCCATCCCAGTTGTATACTACATACACACAAAAATGTACTTCAGATAATTTATCTACTTCATAAACAGTATTAGACACATTTGGAATGACATGGTTAAAGCACAGCAGTCTGATGCACCTATTCAAGCAATTCAAATTAAACCACTATATAAGCTATTAAGAACTTAAAACTATTAAGTTTTCTACTGCTGAACCTATATGGGAGAAGAATAACATGACATAAATTTGGCAGTTTCTCATCAATTTGAGTGTAATAGTGTGATAAGAATGATAAAAATGTGTTCAGAACACCTAAAAGCACAATCATGGTAGTGGTTACTACTAGTTAGTATTTGTGCCCAGAAAACATTTAAGCAATTGGTATCTTACCAACAGGCAAAGGAGAACAAATGTATTACAACTCCTTAGGAGATAGTTATCTAAATAACTATAGCCATTTATTATATAATCTGATTTTACCACCAACTCTATGTATCATATTCATTAGCATCAATTAAGTCACATACTTTTATTCTCTATTGAAAGTGGGGAATTCTCATAAGCATCTAACACCTCAGTTTCAGACCTAGAGCACTTCAGAGGCAAATTGTCTTAAGCGTCCTCAATTTCTAAAGGTAACTAAGGATTGAACACATTCACAAAAATGTATCCTGCCGATACTTGCATCCCACAGGTTTTGAACATCCACTACTAGAGTAAGAAACACTGTTCTGATCAGAACATTAAATATTGTTTTAGGAACAGTATGCCCCAGCTTCTGACACTGTGTGGCTATCTGCAGTTGACCTACAACTTATTCCTGAAAACAGAAAGCCAACATGGACCAACTCTTTTAAGATGTTTGGGGTTTTTTTCCCCCCCCCCTTAAGCATCAGTTAAACAGTGGCTATCAAAATTCGAAGTGTATCCATTTGTACTATACTTCAATACTATCATACTTTTGAAATATAATGTTGTGAATCAGTGGAGGCCACTCTGGCTTTACAGCTTTATATTGTTATATTTACATGTATAAAATCAAACAACTATCTTTTCTATTCATACAGTCAATAAAACAAATAATCACAAATGCAACAACTAAAAAGGAGCAATTTAAGCTGCCTCATTCTTGCACATTATCCACTGGAAGAACTTGACACAGCAGGGACAACAGCTATGGACAGGCTCCACCGACCCAACCATCAGATGAGTGGTGACTGTTCTACAGCACAACACAGTGGACATACTGTAAGCCCATGCACAATTGGCAGTGTTTGTGCAATAGCACAAAGTAACACCTTGCTACAACAGTTCTAAGAATAACAGTAAATAGTTACAGATAGAAATTTGTCCTTAAGTACAAGAAACAACCTAATCCAAATGTACAGGCAAATTCTGTCCCATCCCCAACAGTAATCAGGTGGCTTTCTTATTTTAAGAAGTAGTTATCATAGCCTTATTACACACACTGATTTGAAGTAACATCTACCTATGAGAGGCAGTGTACAGTTAGTGATTTAGAACAGCTATCTGAAAACCTGAGCTTTGATGAATCTTCCCTTCATTTATCTGTGAGCCTGGGCAAGTAACATTTTCTTTACAACTCTTCATTCTTTCAATTAAAAAAATAAATTATTATTCCCAAGGTTATTGAGAAAGTTAATAACTTTAAAAAATCCTAGGCTATGGAAATTATATATGCAGTCCTAAACCCACTGATGTCAGTGACAGAACCCAGCTTTATACATGAGCAGAACTAGGTATTTAATTAAGAAAATAAATTATTATGTCAAGCAGCTATGTGTTTTGCTGGCAACAAAGACAATCATAACTACTATTTCAATGCTAGCAAGCAGAGTAAGATTGAACTACCTAATTAATTTTCATTTATTTTACATTAACATCATGCTAGCTTTAGCATATCTGCCAAGCTTTAACATGTTTATAAGACTATGTTATTCCTAACCACCTGCATCCCTGTTATCCTTTCTATAGAGAACCAGCTGTGTGTCTTCCTCAGTATATAACAATATGCAATTCCAGTTACTAATCACAATGTTCAGAATGAGGGGAAAAAAAAAAAAATATATAAATCTTTTAATGAGGAAATTATCATCTGAAAGAAGACAACCAGAGAACAGGACAAGTTCCAAAATCTGACTCCAGAAAGCAAGGTGTTACACATCTAGCACTTGTACAAGGACACGCAGTCTTTCCTACTGTCATGCCCAATGTCTTTAATCCACTCATCAACTGAAACATTTGAGAAAAGTAGAGGTTTCTATAACTACAGTTTTAGATGTGTCCTAGAAGAAAATCAGCAGTTTTATTTCAATAAATAAAAAGGCTTCACAAACACAGAGAAGCTAAAGCTCAGTCATAATATCCTAACCAGACACTTATGTACTGGAAGACACATCAAACGCAGATCCAGACTAGCCACAAAGCACTTTTTCTTTGAAGAGGGAAGATTACTGCAATGAAGCATGAGCTGTATGATAAAGGACAGTAAGTCATTAGTTCCACAGTAATGAAGCAACTTCTCTAAAGAACAAGGGTGTTATTAATGTTTCTTTCCTCTTTAAATTAAAGGGAATCTATAACTAACAATTGTCTTCATAACATAAATAAGTCAAATGTTATTAAAGTTCTCTCCAGCAGGCTTCATCTAAAGATCAAATGTCAGCAATCTTTGGTGCATTCACAGATATTATGACCTTAAAGACACAGCTATTTCACACATGCTAAAAAAATAAAAAAAAAAAAATCTGCTTTAAAAATGCAAGGGCATGAACATACAGAAAACAGAAACTTCAGGCAAATTGTTTCTACTCCTGATGCTGGATAAATCTCATGGAAGCAATCTCTTTATAGAACCTGAAAAAGTAGAGCAAAGACTCTCAAAAATTTGTTTCCTTGACAACATCAACAGACTAAGAGAGGTAGTGAATTGAAGTCATAAAATGCCTTGTAGCTTTGTTAACAGATTTTTTTTTTTTTTTTTTTTTTTAATATATAGCAGTATGTGAGATCTAGCATCTCTAAAGCTAGACTTCTGGAAAAGAAGCAAAGTTAGACTGGTGTTATTTATATTTTTAAACAAGAAAAATATTCAAAATTTTTCAAGTATCTCAAATTGAGATACTCCCATGATGTCTTACAGTAATTTCAGAACTTAAAACTTCTCCAGCTCCACTTTTTCCAAGCACCAGAATCTTGACTTTCACCACCAATCTTACTGAAGCACCCTTGATGGGGAATAACCTCACCATACATTTCTCTCATCTCAGGTGACAATCTGATGTCCAATTCCACAGCAGCTGCCCACAGAGATCCTACGCATAACTGGAGGGCTTAAATTATGACATTATCAGTTAAGCTTTCTTACTGATACTACTTCATTGAGATCTCTAGCCCTGACTTTTTTCTTCCCTAGTAGGCTAGCTATGCTGAGAGGAGGACATGGTTTCTTATTTCACTGCTACAGGCTATTTCAGAGACACTTAGTAAACAGCTGGAAAAGTTCTCAGCAGAAAGGAAGTGTGGAACCCAGAAACACATCTGTCCTGAATGGCTAAGAAGAAAAAAAAAAGTCAGATAAGCACTTAACATTCATGATATTTCTCCAAGTAATGGCAAAAGTAACCCTAACTCTTTTTAGGTAACATAAGGAAACAGAATCTTCTCTTCTACATCATTGTTAAGTGAACCCAAAAGTCACTCTCCACCCTTTTGGACTTCCACAGAAAGGTTTGTGAAATTACTGTCACAACAGTCACGTCCCCCAAGCATCTCACCTATATCCTCTTTGCACCTATAGGTCAATATTAGCCAAATTTCATAGAGGTCTTGGTATCTTTTCCCCTCGAGACTTAATCAAACTAAGCAGCTGTCTAAAAGGGAAAGTCACTGCAGAAGCCCCAGAGGGGAAAGACATTGAAAAAGATCTACAACCAGCCAGACATGAGATACAGCCAGGCTCCACTAACTCCATTGCTCTTGGAAGAACTGTTTTCTCAATTTTGTTTTAAATCATTCCCAAACCTGGGAGGAAATAGGCGTATTAGCTGTGCCATGAAATATCCATCTTCTCCTGCTCCCCATAGCTACACCCTCTAACATGGTCACAAAACAGTCAAAAATACTTTGCAAGACTACTTAGGGTACTCCTCTGCTATTCTTTAAGGAGAACCTAATTCAGGAGACATTTCAAAGTGTAAAGAAAAACCAATGCCCTTGCAGAACTGAAAATGTAACCCAGAAGCTGAACAGGTGAACACATTTTTGTTCTCTTTTTAAAAAATGTCAGTTTTCTCACAAGCATTAAGATAAATTCTAATCCAAAGCAGCACCCAGTTTGGTTCTTGTAAGTGAAGAAGGAAAGAAAACAATGACCTATCAAACAGCATAGAGATCAGCATGGTGCTATTTATACTCAAAGAAACATACTCCTTCAAAAAAATCCTTTGAGGCGCAAGAGTGTGTCAGCTACTAAGAACATGAAAACTATGTAAGTCACCTCCAGATGTGGATTCTGAGAGAGCGAACAAAGGCATTACAAGGATTTCTGTTCCCTTGACAACACCATTGTTGGAAGCAAGAAAATAATTTAGAAAAAATACGTCGCTATGTAACACCTCTAAACATATCTAAGTATTAACATAACAAACATGGAGTAACCTTTATCCACACATATCTTTGGGATGAAGAGACCAAAATCCACCACATTCACGAACTGCTTTTTTGCTGATTTGTCTTAATGGCTTTTGCAGAAAAATTGTGAGAGGTATTACAAAATATCATTATTACAATTACTATCATCATCTAGGCATAAGCACAGTCAAAAGCATTTACTGATAACCAAGCACATTCCTACCTGCATAATGTTTCATGTCTTACAAAATAAGCACTATGGAGAATACATCTCATTGAAGTGTATGAGAATTTTGTTAGAAAAAGATCAAGGTATACAAAGCCCTTTCCCTTTAGTTGGGAGGCTGGTATTACTACGTATATACCTATGAAGTAATACATGTACTTCCATCTCAAAGATCAGCAAGATTAAAGATCTTGGGAAAAACAAACATAGTTTTAAATAGACAAACAAAGAAGGTCAGAACAAGGCATCATAAAGAAAGGTCAGCTTCAGTATTTCAGAATACCCTATTCAGTAGCCTCTTCAACAAAAAAGAAACAATGATTTTTTCACACATCCAGGTAAACAGCACACAATCTCCAGAATATGAGTGAAATATATGTATTAAATAGGCTGACTCCCCAAACTCTCATCTCATGCGTCAGCTACAGTTAAAGGAGCATTGACACAGTTAGATTTTAAAAATTAATAGAAGAACTGCAGTACTTGGGTACCAGCACAATAGCTAATACTGCTTACTGACCAGTTTGAATCCAGCCCAGCAGTAATAGGACTATAGCCAGTTGACAGCTACACATGAGCTTAGAGGAAATATGCTGGCAGCATTCATTCCATCTAAACGGACATGCATGTGACAGAACAAGAAACACTGCCTATTACAAGTGAATTGTGTGCACAGTGGTTGAAAATAGAAACATTTCCCTGCTGTGAGGCAGGGTAACATCAGTATCTAGGAAATCAGTATTGCTACTGTCAGTGCTTACACGTATTATATGAACGAATGGAGACTATCGTGTTCCATCACTTTCAGTCCTATACAGCAGCATCAAGAATTACTGGAATATACTGCTATACTATCTTTCGCCTAACAAATACACAGCCACAAAATAATAAAAGGTTTTGAAAATATGAATAAAAGTGTTATTTCTTGTAGTACTTGACACACTCCAGGAAGCAAAATCTGTACATTAAGTTTGACAAGTATGAGTAATATACCACTCCATATCTAATGATCGCAAGAGTGTCTCCCAAGACTGCAGAAGTGTCTGGAAGAGATCTCCCGAGATAGCACATTACAAAGATTAACTACTTTGGAGCTCAGAAATCCCCTGGCTTGAAAACAAGTAAATACCAGAAAAGGACTTAAAGACACCATATACCTTTGACTTGTTCTTTTTCTCTAAGCATCTACTTATGGACCCCACTAGAGACTGACCACTAGGCTAGACAGAGCCTTGGTCTGAACGAGTACGGTTGTTCTTGTGGTCTTAATCATGAAAAGCAGCCAACAGCTCTGTTCAACAGGCTGACGTTACAGAAGTAATTCTAAAAACTTTTACCTTCCTTGTATAGATTCAGCTGTGACTTAATGAAGATACCGTTCAACTAGGCAAGTAGGGAACAAAATGCATAAGAAAAACTTCTAACAATGTGTTACAAGTCATGCCATCAAAGTGCTATTAATATGCATTTTGCATACCAAAGAATCACAGTACTTTCTGTCCTTGATCTTGTTCATCAGTGGAGGATGAAAGTGCTGAAAATGAAGAAATATTTTGCAACAAACAGAATACCTGCTGTGATGCTCTAAATAGAAATCCAGGAACACAGAAGTAAAAGTTTAAAGCTGATTAGATAAAGATGTTACCTTGAGTTAATTTTAAGACAAAATAGTAGATACAGAATAATGGTATGGGAGGCTTGAAATTAGGAACAATTGTTAAAAAGCTAAATCCAGCATCAGTAAACAGTGAACATGTTTACAACTCTGTGGCTCTATGCAACTACAAGGTGTTTCAAATAAAAGACATTAATAAGTGAATGCTAGATACTTGTTTACCAATTGCAGAAACATGTCTTTCAAGAGATAATTTTTTACCTACCGTGTTACCTATGGTAAACAGCTGTATCCAGTGGTAATCTGTGATTCTGGATTTGGGGTTCTAAACCAGAAATACCTAAACAAGGTCTGATGTTCAGAACGTGTTGAATAACCACACTGTGGAAACTAGGCACCTTTAATAACACTGCTGAATCTCAAACTTATGCAAAGGATACTGGACAATAATTAAAATCACAAACACCATTTCAGTGTTTAAATAGACAAAACCAAAAATGGTAGTAGCAGCCTAAATTTCATTTACAGCAGCTATTCAAACAGAAGGTAGAGAAGATGTATTATTCAAAGAATACAGATATAATCAGTTCAACCATGTTTCACAGTCTTTAAAATACATACTTGAAATAGAAACATAAGCCACTGATAATCCAGTTAAAATGTAATAGTGAAGAGCAGCAGTGCCACAGCACTGCTCCAAACAGCACTTCCCCATACTGAATCAGGTTTCCTGCCCTTCTCCAGCTACCTTACAAATTTAATATTCCTTACAAATTCAAAATTTAGCAGGAAGTTCTTCTACTAATGCTCCAGATTTGAAGAACTGTGGGTAATTCATCTGCATATCACTTTGCATATGAAGTCTTATCTTACTTTCAAGGTTTCTAGAAAGTTCTCATGCAGTTTGTTTGCAACACATTCATAAACTTTTAATTTGAGCCTTTCAATGCACAACATGGAAGCAAACATTAAAGTCTTCTAGTCCTTAGAGGTACACTTTAGTTACCATCCCTTTCTAAGAGGCTGAGGAGCCCCATCTGCTGGTAGAGCGTTACTTTAGAGAATTACACCCCTGAGATCCTAATAGATTTTTTTCAACTGTATCATTTGATGACCATTTGGGGTTTTTTTTAATGAAGCCATACACAAAAAAAAAAATAAGAGCAGATACTTTTTATGAAAAATATAACACCCTCTAAAACTGTTCATTCTTTAGTAAATATGTGTGACATTTATACAAACTACTTAAGATGATCTTTCCTGACACCAGGTAGTTCTTCAGTCAACAGAAACCGAAAACATCAACTCATTTTTTTGCAAACAGTTTACTCTGACTTACACCGATTCATAAAGATGATAAAGTGAATATTGGTTCCTCTGGGAAGAGATAAAAGGAAGACTGTTCTTTTCCCATGATTGAAACAGAATACATATACACACTTAAAAAGCAAGAAACCATAGAATCATTTCTACATGTACGTATCAGATGTGTGATATGGATGATTTAGTCATAGTAATTTAGATGGGAATAAAGAAATTAAGATAAATTAAGATAACTAAACCAAGTATTTCTTCCTTCCCCGTGTCAAAAAAGAGTTCTTTCCCCAAAAAGGGAAATTTTTAGTTTGTGATGAAAAAATAAAGAGGAAAACATTTAAACAGATAAAAGATGCAAAACTGTTTGGCTACATACTACAAAAATTGTATATGGCTATAGATATTTTGATTTAAGCACAATTTAAACTACCACAGTCAGTCAGATATGACTTTACATAGAGCTCTCAATTCTGAGAAGTCTCCACAAATATTGGATTCTTCAAAAGATAAACATCTTAATGCACAGGCTGAATGTAAGGACTGAATCCAAGATATTTACACATAAAAAAATTCAGTCACAGTTATTGACATGACTAACTGAAAGTACAGAGTTTTCAGGCTGTGGATTGTCTATTCTTTGATCATATGGGGATTTGAGGCTTCTAACTGTGCTTTGAGTTTTATCCCAAAGAGATGTTCAAAGAAAATAGCGCAAACATCCTGACTGTCTGCATATTCCCATTAAAGGAAAGGGAACACACTTCCACTGCCTGGATTTAAATTAGCAATTCCAAGAAGGTGTTTTTGGAAGGAAACAACAAAAAAAAGGTAAGATGTGGGAAGACACAGGACGAGAAAAAGAAATACATCTAAATCTGCATTTTCAATCACTTGTTTTACGCTTACAACAGAAAATTGAGAACATCAGGCAATGACAGACCAAAAAAAAAAAAAAAAAAAAACCCAGAAAAGAAAAGTGCTGCTTTGTGACCCTAGAAAGTTAGTGAAATTAATTTTGTAATATCAAGTCAATACTTAATCTAACCATGCCCTCTACTGGCCTGAGGGGTACTTGTCTAAAGGTGCAAAATTAACAATGCTGCTGCTCACTGATTTTGTTACAATTTAACCATCAGAACCATTCGTAGGTATTTCTCTACAAGCTATATTACAAAATAGGGAAGTGTGTTTTAATAAACTTTGTAGCAGTTACAGTATTACCTTATAAAGGTCTTAGACTCACGTGCTCTGAAGCGTTGCCAACATTAATGTACCCCATATATACTGAATTTCCATGTTTTGGGGCACCTGAAGCAATTTGATTTCTTAAAAAAAAAATAGCTTACTGGTAAAGACTGCTTCCAGTCACTATGCTAGAAAAATAATCTTTCTTTCTGCTTAGAAGATAAAACAGACAGGCTATTATTTCCACATTTTAATAACTTTACATTGCAATAACTTTGACTTGAGATAGTTTTACCAAATTTAACACACATAATTTCACTCATCAGTAAAATGAGGCTCTGGGATAGTAAACAAACATGAAACATACTGGTGTGACAGTTTAAAACAAAAAGTCAAATCAACCATACTGAAGTCAGAGGTGCTTACAGTTTTGCACAATTCAAATTTCAATTGATGCTTACCAGAAACATCCATCAGCATTTTTTGCATACTTTGGTCTTCTCCTTCTAAATCTATTCTTCGAGCAGCAGCCAAGATTTAACTTATTCAATATATTAAAAAACACTTGCAAAGAAAAACAAAAGTACTTTTTTTTCCTCCATTTAATCTTTAAAACAAAGATGTAAAAAGAGCTTGGGAAAGAAGGTGGAATTACAGTTCAAAGCATTCAGACTTTGATGGTGTGATAGGTTATGCTGACTACAGAAGTCACTGAAGTTATTATAACTTGAGAATAAAAGAGAAGTACTTGAGAGGAATAAATGTTATTCTTGCTACAGATCTAGGGTTTTCTCTTCTAAAAGCACCAGTGCTTTAACTGACATTAAGGAGAAAAAAGCAAAAACTCTGTCCAAGATTCAAGAACATCACTGCCTCAAAGGCGCAAAGTCAACACATATTACACAGGGCCCTATGGTAAAAACGGGGATGGAGGAAAGCACAGAAAAAAAATAATAATTCTAAGGTATGAAAAATACAAAAGCCAAACTAAACTGAACTCAATTTTCCACTACAAATTAAACAGCAAGAGAGTACAAAAAAAAAAAAAAAGAAATCTCAATTTTATTAAGAGAATTTAAGATTATTTTTTTCCCTATGTGAAATCAGAATTCAAATTAATTTTTAAAGTTCCCTCCTCTCCTTTGGTTTTATACATATGCTGATACAAAGGGAGGGATCTTCTTGCCTCTCTGCTAAGATTTACTTAAACCCCTAAATTTTAGAACCAAGTTTTAAAACAAATGTACCTGCTCTATTAAAAACGTTAGATATGATAAAGCATGCCTGCCACCAAAAAGGACACTTTCTGTCTGCTCTTATCAAAACTACATTACTTTGTAAACCCACTTCCAAAGACTATTATTTGAACACAGAGGTGGCATTAACCCTATATGTGGGAAAGCATATACAGAAAATATTTTAATTACCCACTGTTAGAATATAAGACTGATTGAAATAACTAAATTAAAGAACTGAAGCCAAATTCACTAAAGCAAGAAGGAAAATAAGTCCTGGGCAATTAACTCTTGAAAGAAACTTCAAGTGGGAAGATTCCTTAGATCACAAGACAACTTTCTGGAATGCAAGACTTGCTACACTAATTCAGATGAAAGAACCATCTGACCTGACATAACTACTCCATCAGCAGTCATAGAATCATAGAATTGTCAGGGTTGGAAGGGACCTTAAAGATCATCTGGTTCAAATCCCCCTGCCAATGGCAGTGACACCTCCCACTGCATCAGGTTGCTCAGAGCCCCATCCAGCCTGGTCTTAAAAATCTCCAAGGATGGGGTTTCCACCACCTCTCTGGGCAA